>JAOSBO010034567.1:0-11283 GCA_027563915.1 Erythroxylum rotundifolium | reverse complement strand
AAGGAAATAAAATAGCTATAGGATTAATTCTTTAATTTAACTAGAATGTAATTTAAATTCAAACGTCTTGTAATATTTAAAATAAATTTTAATATTTTGAAATAGTTCAATTTAAATCTTAAATTAATAATCCTATCAATATTTCATTTAAAAATCTTAAGACTACGTTTGGTTGGGCAGTTATTAATAGAATAGAAAGAAATGTAATATTATTCCATCATTTAGAATAAAGGTTTATAATAAAATGAAATGGAATATCATAAAAGAGGAGAGTTTTACATTATATCTCATTCTATCCTACTTTGGTTCGAAATATAATTTCAGAAACAAATAAGTTCTTAATTTCATGACCAATAAATAACAAAAACATAATCTTAATAAAACGAAAAAAGTATTATTTTTAGGGGTAAGACAGGGTAAGGTTGGCTAATTAAAAATAGACTCTACACTGGTTTAATTAAAAATTAAATTTAACTAGATATGTTGCTTGGGATGGTAAAAGCAGCCCGATCAACTCGTAATCAGTTGGCTAGGCCTAGATTGACCTAACCTCCGGCCATTTGCTTTGTAAATTGGGTCGAGCCTGATCGTCTAAACCAAACAAAGTGAGGTCAATTTGGTTTAAAAATAAAAAGATATCATTTTACTTCTTAGACAAAACGACATCATTTTATTTGTGAAATAAAATGATGTCATTTTGCACTACTTTTTCTCACTAAGTAAAACAACGTTGTTATGCTTTAGGTAAACAACGTTGTTATGCTTTAGGTTTATTTCTTCCTCGTCTCCCTCTGTCTCTCACTGTCAAGACACCCCACTTATTCTCTGGACTCTAATTATCTCTCGTTGGTCACTATCATGGATACCACCCCTTAGCCACGTCAGTTGCCAGTCGCCACCCAGCCCACCGACCACCCTTTCCTCCTCCAGTTGCAATAACTGCCTCTGCTCTTTCTTTTAGCACTAACATATTATTTTTGTATTTCATCATTCTCCATGTTTAAGTTTAACATTTTGTCTAGTTTAATTCCTTCATTTTATTATCACGAAGTTGTCATACACGTATTCTTACTTTCCTCACAAGGCAATATATTCATTCAATTTCTTAGAAAATGAAAAAATGTCATACATGTATAACATCCCCTTTTTGATGCTATTGGAGGTAGAAAGTAACCAACACTATCACTTTTTTAGTTTATGCCTTACAACCAATTGCTTTGGTTATAGTTTAGTGACCAATTATTTAAAAGTATTCTTTATCTTGTACATGTTTATATGTATATGGTAAAGTCTATGGAATAATTGTACATTGCAAATGAAATTATAATTATGAGATTCATATTGCATTTATGTATTATTCTTAAATGTTTTTAGTCATTGTTATATTAAGATTGAGCATTAATAGAAAATAAAAAGACTGGCATACTTTTTGTTTTTCCTTATGAAGGAAGTAGTCGATCTCGTAGGCTAAAATATAGAGTTGTTTAAATAAACGTGTGAGTGCTTGTTAGAGAACAAGTTCACTGAACAGACCCGATATTAGAAATTCATTTAGAACATTACTTGTATGTCTATGGAAGTCTCATTGTGATGATTGTATGAGTGATCTTTTGACTTAAGGTCATCAAAGTTATCTTGTATGGGGATTGCTATATTTTGATACTACTTATGATCTATTTAATCATGGGTCGTTTAATCGGTAGTTATTAGATGTAGCATGAACTATATGGAGGTAGTTGAGTGATCAAGATATGACTCATCATCCTAGAGTAATTAGGGAAAATGTTTTGTTGTTCTCAATTAGTATTGATTCAAGAAATCCTTGGCCAAGGTAAAATGATGCTTTTTAAATAGTTTACAAATGTCATTAATTGAATCGATAGCTAATTGCAGAGAACAAATATGATTAGACTCATAATAGAGTAGATGTTAATTTCATGCTCTATATCTAATCAGAACATTGTATGATGAAATAATTGAATTATACAGAAAATTATGCATGAAAAGGTTAGTCAAAACCACTTTGACATTCCTAAATATTTGGGTGCTCGTGATGCATTGCTAGACGCTAATCTTGATCTATGATTATAAATTGTTTAATTAGAGAGTTAAAGATAAATTAAAAGGAGTTTTAATTTATCTAATTCTAATTATGAATTAGAATTAGATTGTATAATCATTGCCAACATATTTGGGAACCTAATAGGTCTCACATATAAAATGGGTTGAAGAGAGCAAAGTTAATTTAATCAAGTTGGACTTGATTGTAAAGTTTTAGAAACTTTGTGATTAAATATGAGATATTTAATAAATAAAGATTAATATGAGATATTGAATCTTATATGGGAAAAATTGGTATTTAATTAGAATTAATTGTAATTCTAATTAAAGTTTAATTGAAATTAGATTTTAATTTCAATGAAATTACCAAACTGCCTAAAACTTATTATCAATAGGCTTAAGCTCCATAGAGCTAGTACTTTTTGCTTAACCCTCTTATAGAATTCTCTTAACTCATTTTGTGGATACCGTTAGATGCCGGATATTTGTGCAGTTATGGTGGTTAAAATGAATCGATTTCGGGAACGGTTTGAAAGAGATGACAAGATAATTATCAAGCTTCAAAATAAGGTTTGAATTAAGTTTCCACTTTATTATAATTTGTGTTGAATATTTTATAGAATTAAATAGATCTTGGTTTTCGAGAAATCAAAAGTTGTGAAAAGGTTTCATAATTATTCCGCTGCGGTCGGGATCGGATCTTGATTCGGTTCCCAACACACTCACCAGTCACAGACCTCCTTACTAACTTTAAATTGGAAAATATGATTAATAAGCCTAAAAATTCTCGAATGATGTAGTTTAACACAAATTATGAATGGCCGCAATCGTTATAAACTTTCTTGCCGACATCGATTGGGCCCTCACCCAGCTTAATTACTTTCACCTGTGATATAACAATAATTTTACTTAAGACATTACAAAGTCGACTTTGTTAACGAAGATGCTACAGAAGATACTACAAACAGAAGAAGAATCAAGAGAGGAAAGAGAAATGTTACATGGACACTATAGAACAATGCAAGACACATAAGGACATAAGGGCACAATGGACTTTTCAGCATTAGCTAGCTGGTCTAGTACAAGTTGTTATAACAGAACAAATCCTAACCCTCTATTTTATTATGTCCTTTCTATTAAATGTATGGTTAAGATTAATTCAACAAGTGTATAAATATGTATCTGAACAAATAATAATAGTTTGTACAAAATTCCAGTCATATACTTTTTTTTACATAGTATCAGAGCTCTATTGACAAACGTAAAAATGGAAGAAAATTGTGGATCATCTGTCACCGCCCTAAACAATACATCGTCCTCTCTTGACTTTTCAACTCTAGTAAAGACTCTAAACTTCAATTTGCCCATCAAACTTGATAGGTCAAACTTTTTCAATTGGAGGGCTCAAATCCTTACAGCCTTAAGAGGTTTTGAGCTCGAAAGCTTCATCAACCCAACACCTCCTCCTCAGTTCATCACTGTAAACACAAACCAGATCATTGAAATACATAATAGAAACCATGGCGAAGAACATATCAACTATTGCTATGCTAGTTATTTTCAACAATCGGAGAATAGGTAATAGGACAGGTAAATCACTCAAAATCATCCTACCAAGTTTGGCCAAATTTGGAGAATCTCTATGCTCAAACATCTATGCTCAGAGTTATTTAACTAAAGCATCAACTCTCAACTATTAAGAAGGGCTAACATACCATATCCGAATACATACAAAAAGTTAAGACCATTGGAGGCTCACTTTAAGTAGCATGACATGCAATCAGTGAGTATGAATTAATATTCAGTGCTCTAAATGGCCTTGGTCATGAATATGATCCTGTTGTGTTTTATTTAACACATTCTATGAAAAATTCAACATTACAAGAAGTGCAATACTCTCTCATGATGTATGAAACAATAATAGAGCACTTGAATACAATCAATCAAGTAGAAATCTCTTCACCAACTACAAATTATGCAACCTCTGATCAAAACAACTATTAGGGAAGAAGTGGATTTAAAGGAAGAGGAAATCATAGCAGAGGAGGTAGATGGAATGGAAACAAGATTTTCTGTGAACTATGTTATAAACTAGGCCATGAAGCACTAAAATTTCACAAAAGGTTTAATGTTTCATGGCAAGGTAATGCCACCCAATTATGGAAACAAAACACAATCACACAACATACACATAACAATACACAAAACTATCTTTAATCCTACTTGGCTCAAAATCAGCATGGAAATCCCTCATCTGAAGCAAACAACAATAATACATGGTTTATAGATAGTGTGGCTATGAATCATATTACAACAGATCTCAATAATTTGTCAATAATTTCAGAATATAGTGGAAAGGATCAACTCACCATTGGTAATGGTAACTATCTTCCTATTGCCAACATTGGCTCATCTTACATACATTTTCTAGAAAATATACACACACCTCTTGCACTAAGACAAATTCTACATGTTCCTAACATAACCAAAAAACTACTCAGCATCTCTAAACTCAACAAAGATAACAACATTTTTGTTGAGTTTACTAACAAAAATTGTCTGCTTAAGGACAAAGCAACAGGGAAGATTCTGCTCAAAGGAGTACTTCGGGATGGTCTCTACAGCCTTAAAGCCATTAAACAACCTGACAATATCAGGCCAGTCATGAAAACATACTCTAAGTCTAGTCCTTGCCAACAAAAAGTCTCTTCTTTAGGCAATGATTGTGAGGCAAACATAACACATAAAAACGTAAATGTTTGACATGCCAAATTAGGCCTTCTAACAATATCTTGAAACAAATTCTAAGTTCAATGAAGTTCAACTTTAATTTCAAAAATCTATCTCATTGTGATGCTTGTAAGTAAGGAAAATTGCATCAATTGTCTTGTCAAACTCATGATATAACTACTCAAAATCCTTTAGAAATCATATGTTCAGATATTTGGTGACCCTCTCCACATCTCTAAACCAAAGGGCATAAATAATACCTTATTTTTGTTGATGCCTACACAAGATTTACTTGGATTTATCCTCTAAAACTAAAATTAGAAACCTTATATGTCTTTATCAAATTCAAAACCAATATTGAACTTCGATTGAACAGGAAAATCAAAGCTCTACATACTGACATGGGAGGTGAATAAAAAGCTCTCTTACCCTACCTTACAAAGTATGGAATACAACCACGGTTTAGTTATCCTTACACTCACCAATAGAATGGTGTTTCCAAAAGAAAACACAAACACATCACTGAAATGGGACTAACTCTTTTATCTCATGCTCAAATGCCACTCACCTATTGATTAGAAGCCTTCTCCACAGCCACCTATCTTATCAACTACCCATCTCCTAGACTAAACAACCTCTCACCATTTGTAAGGTTGTACAACAAACCACTGAACTATCTTAATCTTAAAACCTTTGGTTGTAGTTGTTTTCCTTATCTTAGATATATTCTCATCACAAATTCGGATTTCAGATAACTAAATGTGTTTTTCTTGGGTATAACCCAATGCATCAAGTTTACAAGTGTTTGACTAATCAAGGGAAAATCATAATATCTCGTCATGTTGAATTCAACGAGGAAGAATTTCCATTTTCTCAACTTTTTCTCACACATTTAAACTATCTTATAGCTTCACCAAGTCTCCCTACCTTTTATAGCTTCACCAAGTCTCCCTACCTTTACTCTAACCTTAACTCCAATCAGTACATCTTCATCAAGGGCTGTCTGAACTACTCTTCCTTAGCAGAACGCTCTCACTTAGCTGAATCCTTCAATAAACAGGTAAGGTCTCAAAATCTTAGCTCACCATCACATTCGACATCCTCACTAAGCAGACAAAATATCTTACCTGACTTTATTCCATCAACCGCATCAAACACTGATTCAAATTCTTCATTTCCACACATACAAAACGTTCATCCTATACAAACTCGATCCAAAAATGAAAATTTCAAACCAAAACTGTATTCCTTTTCTCTTACTTTAAATCCAGAAACTAAACCTAGAACAGTTTCTGAAGCTTTAAACAGCTCTATATGGTTTTAAGCTATGCAAGATGAATTCAATTCCTTACAATAGAATCACATTTGGACACTTGTCCATTATCAGCCTACCATGCATATTCTTGGCACAAAATGGGTATTTCGGACTAAATACAATGCTGATGGGACTGTCTCTAAACACAAGGCCAGATTTGTTGTCAAAGGATTTAGTCAAACCCCTGGCATTGTTTTTCAGAAACTTTCATCCTTGTTGTGAAAGCCTTAACAATAAGAGTAATCCTTTCACTTGTTGTCTCCCATCACTGGGAGATTTAGCAAGATAACATCAACAATGCATTTCTATAGGGGGAGTTACATCAAACTGTTTATATAAACCAACCATAAGGATTTAAGAGCAAACCACAACTGCATCATGTATGCAAGCTAGATAAAGCTCTCTATGGATTAAAATAAGCTCCTAGGGCTGGTTTCACAAACTAAAATATGCACTGTCTCAGTGGGGGTTTCATAACTCAAGGTCAGATACCTCTCTATTTTACTTAAACAAAAATGGAATTACCATTATGCTATTGGTCTATGTAGATGACATTCTAATAATAGGAAATTCAACTCAAGCAATCCATACAATTATCAGTCAATTACAATCTTAGTTTGCATTTATAATTCTTGGAAGCACAAATCATTTTCTTGGCTTTGATGTATATAGAAATAGGGATGGTTTATATCTTTCGTAGAAACAATACATTGAAGATCTACTTACCATAACAAATATGTTGTCATGCAAGCCTTCCTCGACACCAATCATTCTAGTAACCAAGTTATCTCTGCATAATGGTTAACCATTTGAACTCCTAAAGCTCTACTGAAGTACCATAAGAGCTCTTCAATATCTATGCCATACAAGACCAGACATTAGCTTCGCAGTCAACAAACTAAGCTGATTTTTACAAAATCCTCTAAACACACACTGGATTTCATGTAAAAGGTTTTGTGTTACTTGAAAGGAACCTCAAATCTGGGACTACTCTTTCAACCATCATCGTCACCTCTTGATCTCCATGCCTACAGTGATTCAAGCTAGGATGGCTCCCCTGAAGGTTAGAAATCAACAACTTGAGGATGTGTATTCTTAGGGGAAGCCTAATTTTTGAACCTCTAAGAAACAAACGACAGTAGCACTGTCCAGCATTGAGGCTGAATACCGAACTCTATCTCAAGTATCAACATCTATCTCACATCTCTACTATCCGAGTTAGGGTTTTCTCTCACTCACAAACCCATTCTATAGAGCAACAATAATGAAGCTTGATCCCTAGCTCAAAAGCCTCTCTTTCACTTAAGAATAAAACACGTTGAAATAGACGTATACTTTATAAGAGACAAAATGAAGAAAGGAGAAATAGAAATCAGATACGTCAATACTGACGATTAACTCGCCAATATCCTCACTAAACCTCTAAGATCGACAAGGTTTCAACTTCTAACCACCTTCCTAGGTTCAGTTAGAGTAGGAGTGTTAACGAAGATGCTACAAAAGAAGAATCGAGAGGGTAAAGAGAAATGTTACAGGGACATTACAGAACAACGCAAGACACATAAGGACATAAGGGCAAAAAGGACTTTTCGGCACTATTTAGCTGGACTAGTACAAGTTGTTATAAAAAAACAAATCCTAACCCTCTACTTTATTATGTCCTTTCTATTAAATGTATGGTCAAGATTAATTCAACAAGTGTATACATATGTATCATCATCATCATCACCACCTAGTTTGGAATCCCGCAATAAAGCGAGGTCTGGGGAGGTCAGATAGTACGTAGCCTTACCCCTACATAGTAGAGAGGCTATTTCCGGTAGATCCATATGCAAATGAGATAATAATGAAATAGATGGAAATAAATAGATAATGAGAAGGATATACTTGATATGGAGCCTAGCTCTGTAAGAATTCCTAGTAGGCAGGGATAGACACGTCGCTGCTTTACTCTCATAGGACTAGGATTACGTGTGCTAAAACTGTGAGAGTATGGAAAATGTTAAGGCTATCGAAATCCGTTCTGGGCTGTTCCTTTACACCTAAGTGTAAAAGACTAGAAGTATGACAGAATGACTGGACTATCACACGCAACTATAGAAGACATATATAGCTAATTACGCTGTTGAAACATTGTTCGAGTGGTACTAGAAGCAACTCCTGATAAACTTTTTCGACTGTCTTATTGAACTTCAAAGGGTTTCTCTCACCTTTATCCTATTCTGCCAGAATTTTCTACTTCTAGCCTCTTTCGTAGTGAGGGCTAATTCTATCATATCTTTCTTGATCACTTCCCTCCAGTTCTTGTATGGTCTGCCTCGTCTCCTCCTGTATCCACTAAGGATAATTTGTTCACATCTTCTGACTGGCGCATCAGAGGGTTTTCTGCATACATGCCCAAACCACCTAAGCCTGGTCTCACGCAACTTGTCAGCAATACTGGCCACTTGAAGTCTGTCCCTCACGACCCGATTACGTATCTTATCTCGTCTTGCAAGATCACATATCCATCGAAGCATACGCATCTCTGCTACAAACAGTTGTCTTGTATGTCGACATTTGGCGGTCAAACATTCTGCCCTATATAACATGGTAGGCCTAATCACCATTCTATAAAACTTGCCTTTAAGCTTTAAAGGAATCTGTTTATCACATAAGACCTCTGAATCGCTTCGCCATTTGCCCCACCCAGATTTGATGAGATGGACTATATCCTCATCGATATTACCATCACTCTGGATAATGGACCTAAGGTATTTAAAACTCTGAGTTTGTGGAATGACGTCAGGCCCAATAGCTACTACCGCTTCGTGAGCCATTTGGGTTCCTAAAAAGTTGCATTCTAAATACTCCATCTTAGTCCTGCTCATTCTAAAACCTTTCAAGTCTAACGCTTCTCTCCAACAATCTAACTTGGACTGGACCCTACCCTAGTCTCATTTACCAGGAAAATATCGTCTGCAAATAACATACACTAAGGTACCTCTCCTTGAATATTTTTGGTAAGCTCATCTAACACCAATGTAAAAAAACCGAGCTTAATGTGGAGCCTTGGTGTAGGCCAATACTAATCGGAAATGCTTCCATGTCACCCCCTATCGTTATTATGCTAGTCAATGCACCTTCATACATATCTTTAATGACGCGAATATAGGTCATAGGAATTCCCTTTGCTTCCAAACACCTCCATAAGATTTCCCTAGGGATCATAAGCCTTCTCCAAATCAATAAAGATCATATGTAAACCTCATTTTTGTCGTGGACCTACCCAGTATAAATCCAAATTGTTTGGCTGATATAAAAGCCGCTCGTTGGACTCTCTTCTCAATTACCTTCTCCCACAACTTCATAGTATGACTTATTAATTTGATGCCTCTATAGTTGTGGCAAAGTTGGATGTCCCCTTTGGCCTTATATACTAGGATCAACCTACTGAATCTCCATTCATCTGGCATTTTGGCTGATTCTAGGATCACATTAAAAAGCTGGACTAACCACTCAATACCTATAGGTCCTATATGCTTCCATACCTCTATATGGATCTCATCTGGTCTTACTGCCCTTCTGCCCCCCATCTCTCTCAGTATTTTTATAATTTCTTCTCTTGAGACCGGATCACATTCGGACTAGTTTGGGGAAAGCTCCAATATGTTGGGGTCTCCTAACTCCATGGGAAGTAAGAAGACTTCGTTATACAAGCCATAGAAGTATCTCTACCACCTACTTTGGATGGCCTGGGCCTCTATGAGAACCTGCGCTGCTTCATCACGAATACAGAAGACTTGATTGAAATCTCTCGTCTTACGTGCCCTATCTCTCGCCAACTTGAATATTCTTTGTGCTCCCTTGTATGTATCCAAATCTCGGTACATAGTTTCGTATGCTTCCCCTTTAGCCACGTAAATTGTATTCCTTGCCTTCTGCTTTGGTAGTCAGTACTGTACTCTCTTAGTTTCCCGCTCTATACTTCAAGTACTCACAACGAGATCTTTATACGCTCTCTTTTTCGTCTTTACCGCCCCCTGGACTTCTTCCGAACACCACTATGATTCCGTCCGCCCGCCCCTCTATCCTCTTGAGATGCCTAGGACTTTTGTAGCGGATTCTCTCACTATGGGGGCTACTCCCTCCCACATCTGGTTAGCGTCCCCTCTCAAGGACCATGCGGCTCTATACCAGATTAGAGTCTTAAATCATTCCACCATTTCTCCTTTTAGATTCCACCATCTAATTCGACGAACACGTATTGTAAATTGATGTGCCTCCATCCCTTAATTCCTAGATCCACAACCAATAATTTATATAAGGTTGATGGGCATGTGGCTAGAAGCACTTTGCAATCCTTGCACCATGTTCTGTCTCTCTTCCTGACAAGAAAGTAATCAATCTGCGTCTTGGTCGTGCTACTATTAAAAGTCACCAAGTGCATCTTGTTTTTCTTGAAAAAGGAATTAACAATCACCAGCTCAAACGCTACGACCATGTATAATAAGGCATCTCCATTTTCAATTCTAGTGCCGTATCTAAAACCCCCATGGGTTCCTATATAATCATCTGAAGTAGCTCCTATATGCCCATTAAAATCACCTCCTAAAATAACATGTTCAACATCAGGAATTTGGAGAAGGGCACCATCCAACTCTATCCAAAATTTCCATTTATGTTGTTCGTCTAATCTAGCTTGTGGAGCGTAAGCACTAACTACATTGAGGACCACCGTGTTAATAACAATTTTTTCCACTATAATCCTATCATTGACCTTTGTGATCCCTACGATTTGGTTTACCATTTCTTGGACCATTAGGATACCTACCCCATTCTGCTTCTGCGTAGTTCCAGAGTACCATAGTTTGAACCACCTTTCTCCTTTGCTTTAGCTCCTGACCACCTAGTCTCCTAGATGCATGCTACTTGGATCATATACTTGTCTAAAATCTCGACTAATTCTAAAGACTTTTCCATGAGGGACCCAATGTTCCAACAACCTATTCGCAATAAATCATCACCTTTTTTATTCTTGTGTGGGGTATGCCCCGAACCGCTACCACGGATTCTAGATGCGTCATTACGAGCCATTCCTCCTACCCCGTGACCCTCGCACTAACTTGAAGATACTAACCTATCATGTCCTTAAGAAGTAAATAAAGCTAGGTATAGATGTATAGAAAAAGACAAGA
>JAOSBO010034549.1:0-11286 GCA_027563915.1 Erythroxylum rotundifolium | reverse complement strand
ATCATATTCCTCTCATCTTAGATGGTCGAGATTAAGTAATATAGGGTAATGTAGAAACACCATCTCTTGACTTCATTAATGTGTGTTAAATTCGAACACCTTGCAATTATTTTTTGCCATTCAATAGGAGGATTTTCCAAGAGAAATTTTTTGTAAAATCATCCTTCAAGAAGCTTAAAAATAAATGACTTGCATTCTCTAGGTGACTTATATATAGGACACACCAATTAGTGATACGTGAAACCTTGTTTAGTTTATCAATAGCAAGCATTTATTTTTAATGGCTCTATATAATATTGTAGAAGCTTTAAGAAGTGTAAATTTACACCATATTGCATCATGCCATGGAACATAACTAATAGTCTTTTGGAAAAGTTTTCTGCACGACATGTTAGTAAATTTTCCTTTAGTGGAAGGTAGCCTCCAATTTATATCCTTCATATTGTCATGCAAGACTAGGCTGTTAATTTCATTTGGTAGGCTAAAAGTAAAAACTCTGGATAATATGACACTTTTGTGATTTAGAGCCATTTTAACATTTTATTTTTATGAATAATGTCTTTTAATGGATACAAATCAGTTACATTTTCCAAAAGACCCCCAACTAGCCATTTATTTGACCAAACGAATTTATTAACTCAATTACCAACTTTCTTAAACTTATGCTCTAACTTTGCATTTGATTTTGAAAATGGCTTTTACAATAATGGAAACATTCTCTAATAGATCTACTTTTCATAAGCTTTTCCTTTTGATGTAGTATTCATTCACCTTTTTTGACTAAAGGGATTATTTATCCTCAATCAATCTCCACAACCTCTTTATGAGTATATTGAGAATTGCATTAAAGTATTCATGGATGATTTAGTTGTTTATAGAGATTCATTTAATGATTGCTTAAATCATTTGTCTAAGGTTCTTAAAAAATGCATTGAAACAAATTCGATGTTGAATTATGAAAATCAAGGCATCATTTTGGGATATATGATTTCATCTAGGGGTATAGAAGTCGATAAGAAAAAAATGGGTTTAATTATGAACTTACCTTGCCCTACAAATGCTAGAGAAGTTTGATCTTTTCTTAGACATGTAGGATTTTATCATAGTTTTGTTACAAATTTCTCCAAGATTGTTATACCATTGTCAATGTTCTTTTGAAAGATATACCATTTTAAAATTTGTTGCAAAAAGATGTTCCATTTGAATTTGAGAAAGAATGTCAAGACGCTTTTGACAAACTCAAAACATTATTAACAAATGCACTTATTATTCAACCACCAAAATGGGATTTACCATTTAAGATCATATTTAATGCTAGCAACTATGTAGTGGGAGCTGTTTTAAGCTAAGGGATTGATAAGCAAAGTCATGTCATCTATTATACTTTAAGAACATTGGATGATGCATAGTGTAATTATTCTAGAACGGAGAAGGAGCTTTTGAAAATTATTTTTGCTTTTAAAAAATTAGATCTTATTTTCTTGACTCTAAGTTATTATGTATTCTAACCATACAACATTGAAATACCTTTTGGCAAAAAAAGAGTCTAAAACAAGGTTAATATGAAGGATTTTTCTACTTCAAGAATTTGATTTAACGATAAAGGATAAAAAAGGAGTAGAAAATTCAGTGGTATGACATCTAAGTAGGTTAGCAAGAAGTAAATATATTTTACTTATTTCTGAAACTTTTCCTAATGAGAAATTGTTCCAAATGAAAGGTATGGTTCCGTGGTATATATGCCTTATTAATTATTTAGTTATTAGAACTTTGCCTAACTATATTAGTAACTCTAAGAGGAAAAAGATAAGCAATGATGAAAAATATTATATTTGGGATGAACCTTATCTATGGAATTTCTACTATGATCAAGTTATGTTTGGGATGAACCTTATCTATGGAATTTCTACTCTGATCAAGTTATTATATGTTGCGTTCCAAAGGATAAACATCATTTTATCTGAACTTTTTTGTCATAATTACGCATGTGGTAGTCACTTCAGTTCTAAACAAACTAGTAGAAAAGTTTTGGATACTTGTTTGTATTGGGAGATTTTGTTTAGAGATACTAATGTGTTTTGTAAAAGTTATGACTGATGCTAAAAGATATGTGTGTTATCTTATAGAAATATATTTGATGTATGAGGCCTTGATTTTATTAGCCGTCTTTCTTCATCTCATGATTTTTCTTAGATACTCATAGTATTTGATTATATTTCAAAGTGGGTGGTAGCAAAAGCCACCAAGATTGATTATTCTATAAATAATGTAGGATTTATAAAGTCTAATATTTTCAATACATTTGGAATTTTATAAGCCATTGTTAGTGATTAGTGGAACCTTTTTTGCAATAGAGCAGTGGCAGCTTTGCTTAAAAAATATGGAGTGCGTCGTCAAGTAGCTACTACATACCATCCACAAACTAGTGGATAAGCAGAAGTACTGAATAGAGAAGTAAAATCTATTCTAGAAAAGACAATAAATATGGGAAGAAAGGATTGGTGTTTACGTCTAGATGACGCTTTTCGAGCTAACTATACAACCTACAAAATAGCGATAGGAATGTCTCTTTATTGATAGATTTTTGGTAAAGCTTGTCATTTACATGTGGAGATTAAACATAAAGCTTATTGGGCAGTGTGATGTTGCAACATGGATTTGGAAAAAGATGGAGAAGCAAAGAAATTACAATTTTAAGAACTAGAGATGCTTACAAGAATTTGTAAAGAGAAAATCAAATATGATTTTGAGGAAGCAATTTGAGGTCGGAAAGAATTATTATATAATTCTCGATTAAAGCTTATGTTAGGTAATTTACGTTCTAGATGACTTGGTCCTTTTATTGTCACTAACATATTTCCTTTTGGTGTAATGGAAATAAGAAGTCTAGATACTGAAAATATATTCAAGGTGATGGAAATAGATTAAAACTATTTTATAAGGATATAACAATTTTAAGTATGATGAATATTGATTTGACACTTCCCAAATACATAGAAGACTAAAAATGAAAATTCCCATTGAGTATAACCATGTTAAACAATTGCACTATTTGGGAGCCAACCCAAACATGATGATTTTTATTTGTGTCATTTTGATTATTTATAGGTTTAATTTGTTTGTTTTATGTAGTTATTTTATTGGTGTAAAGGAAAAATATTAATTTTAGGTGAGATCACGCCTTATATAATTCAGCTTTCAAGATAAAAGACCCAAAATTTTACATTGCTAAAATTCATAAGGTGAGACCATGCTTTATGTAACTTAGGTTAAGGTATCGGTCATCTTAAGTTCCAGAAAACTAAAATTCATAAGCATGATCACGGCTTATCTAATTCAACTTTCTAAAAAGGAATCACTTAAATTCCAAAATACTAACATGCATAAGGTGAGATCACGCCTTGTGGTGTTAATGAACTATTTTATTTTAAAGAATTTATAATTTTTAAAAAATAAAATAAAATAAAAAGAATAAAATTATGATAGAAAATAAATAAAAATAAAACATTAGTTTTTTTTGTATATTCTAAAATTAAAATGATAGTAATAAATAATAATAAATAAAAAAGTACAAAAACAATACCCTAACTTTGTTTTTATTTTTCAAGTTTCGTTTATATGAATCACCTATCTCCAACTGTGCCAATATTTTGCACTCACCAACAAATAGTTTATAAGCAACGTTTATCAGACCAACCTACTTCATCACACAACGCTATGAACTAGGTGCACTACCCAATAGTTCTAATAGCATCAACGCACAAGACCATACACCAAAGGGCACAACGCATTAGGCACCAAACAACTTCCACTTGCGCGCATGTGTCTAGCTCCACCGTGCAATAGTCAAACAACTCATCATCAACAACTAACCACATTAACTTCATCAGAGTCCCATTGGCAAGATACGCGTCCAATAGCATGTATACCATATCAAGTAGCATGCATTCATGCATCATCATCCATCAAGCTTCAAACCAATCATTACGTTCAGCTCCACAACACACGTCCACCATAGCAAGCAGCAGATAGTGCACCGAGGAGCTCCAACAATACAGATGCACTTAACATCTAAACACCATCCAATCCTCACCATCTTTTTTTTATTATTCACATTTAACACATCTCCAAATCCACCTTCACTATAGTACATTATGTTTCCGATGCTCATAACTTAGGGAAGTTTTCTAATCTTTTACTTATCTTATATGATTACTTTTGTTGAATTTGAGCATATTATGCACACATTAGGGACAATGTATGATTTATGTATGGGGGAGGAATAAATATTTATCTTTATTTGATGATATCTGTGATTTATGCTTGAACTCATGAATATTATTATTCATGTGTTGATTATTCTTTGTGGTAGCCTAAAATTTTCTAATTGTTATTTAGAAATAATCCCTAATTTAGGATACATTTTTTTTAGTTTTAATGCATGAGAGAGAAAAGTATAATTAGTGTTTTCTATTAAATTACTTAAAGTTTCTCATTGGTTTTATTGAATGAAAATGTGCAAGACTTTATGTATGAAGATACCTATGTGAGCTTTTAAGCCTAACAACAATTCATCACGTTTGTGTTTATATACTTTTCTTTATAGTGTGTGATATCAAACATGGCTTGTTTATACTAGAACTTGCTTTTGAATACACTTTGAGACCACATTTTTAGTGACTTTATGCATAGAGATGATATGAGCACTTAGGTATAAACATATTTTACCTAGAAAAACATGATCATAAGGTTACATACGCTAAGTTTAATATTTATTAACCTTGGTAAATCTGCAAGCGCACGGGTCATTCGCGTAGTACTTAAGGTATCGATCACACGAGAAGGGATAATCTAGTCCTAAAATCTAAGGTTGGCTAAATTTCACACTAAATCTAAATAAACAAATGTTGCAGAAAATAAATCAATCAACAATCAATTATGAGAATTAAAATGCAGAATATAAACAAATAGCAAAATTACACAACCCAATCTAAAATCAACCTAGAAACTATCAAGTGAGAGAAAGGAGATTTTAATCCGAAACTAATGAAAGTTTAACCAATTATGCAATTATCGAATTAATAGGTCTAGATAGTCCTAGGGTAGATTACTCTCTCTTAAGTTATAATCCTTAACTATAACTAATGATCCCTAAATTAAATTATAGAATTGCGATTTTTTGACTTACAATTTACCCACAACCTAAATAGTTCTAATTGTCTAATAACCTACTGGGAATTTATGCTCGATCTCTCGTTACATGACTCTACCAGTTTGATCCAATTCTTATATATCAATTTACCTAACTCTTGTTAGCCCAAATTGATTATTTTCACTCGGCTCACCCTCTCAGTCTATTGCCAAATTATTAAGAACATATATTGAATCACAATTAAATCAATAAAAACAATAAATAACTTTATTAATCTCAATAATCAAAACCCGAAGGTGAGTATAGACATTAATCGACACTCAACAACAACTTTTCTCAATAATCATCCCAATTTCATACATCAATAAATTGAAATAAAAATAGAAAATGCTGTCGGAATGGATTCATGGAGCCAGTGACTACGAAAAACCACTTGTTCTGGGAAGTACGTCATGACAAGTTTTGTCTCTTTGTCTCTCTTCCATCATCTCCTTTCTTGATATCTCCATAAATATGTAGGTTTTTCTTAAAATTGGCCTACGTGAGGCTCTCTTGCATGACTCTCTAGGCTGCTACTTCTGTCATGTAATGTTCTATTTATACTTTAGAAGTACTAGGTTTAATTTGGGGTCGAAAAGGTCCAAAAAGTCTTGTGAAATTCAAGTTTTCCACTACAAGGAAATAGTCATTTAGCGACGGAAATTACCGACGGAAGAAGTAAAAATTCCGTCGGTATAAGATATTATCGATGGAATATACCGACTAGAGAAAACGTCGTTGATTCGCTTGTAGCTAACTTTACCAACGGACATTAAAATTCCGTCGGTAAATTTAGCGTCGGAAAGACAACTGTCGTCGGTAAATATAACGAAAATGTACCGACATAATAGAACTTTACAACGCTAAATTTGCCAACAGAAGTTGCTTAACCGTATGTAAATTTATCGTAACTTCACCGATAGTAATGTGGTTACCGTCGGTAAATAGGCTTATATATTACCGACGGATTTCACTATCCGTCGGTGTATATTATAGACAGTTACCGACGAAATTTTGTTATTTCCGTTGGTAATATTTTTGATTAATTTTTTTAAAATTTTATATTTTCATTTATATTTTATTTATTAATTTAATTTGTTAATGATTAAATATATACATTTAATTTATAATAGAAATTAATTTATAATATACATTTAATTTGGTTAAATTAAAATTTTGATTAATAATTAAAAATAAAAATATCTTAATTGGTAATAAAAATGTTACATTGTAAATAATAATATCTGTAATATTAAGTAAATGACCTAAGTTGTTGTAACTTTTCATTAACTTTCTGAGCATCACGAATTTCTTGCCTCAAGGTAGGCCTAGCTTTTAATTGTGCTACTAAAGCCTTATTAGATACAAGTCTCCTTTCACACTAGTGCATTGATAATGTTGGAATAGTCTTCTGACTCAAGGCATCAGCCACGACGTTAGCCTTACCCTGATGGTAATCCACAATGTAGTCATAATCTTTAAACAGTTCCAACCAACATCGTTGTTTTAGATTAAGTGCCTTCTGAGTAAGCAGGTACTTCAAACTTTTATGATTAGTAAAAATCCTACACTTTTCACCATACAAATAGTGCCGCCATATTTTCAAAGCAAACACTATTGCTGCAAGTTCACGATCATGTGTATGGTAGTTTTGTTCGTGAGGCTTTAGTTTCCTAGAGGTATAAGTAACTACCTTTCCATCATGCATCAAAATACAGCCTAAATCATTTTTAAATGCATCACTAAACATAAAATATTCCTTACTAGAAGTGGGTTGAGCCAGTACAAGAGCTTCAGCAAGCATTCTTTTTAGTTGATCAAAACTAGTTTGACATTTAACAAGCCATTCATACTTTACTCCTTTTCATAGTAGTTTAGTCAAAAGGGATGTTATTACCAAGAATCCCTTCACAAACCTATGATAGTAATCTTCCAAACCCAGAAAACTTCTCACTTCTGTCACACTCCATGGTGGCTTCCAGTTAACAATAGCTTCAATCTTACTAGGATCAACTTTAATCCCTTGAGAAGAAACAACATGTCCTAGAAAAGATATCTTTTGAAGCCAGAAATCACACTTACTCAGCTTAGCATACAGCTACTTTTCCCATTTGTAACCAACCCATAGATGCTCAATATGATCATGCTTATTCTTGGAATATACCAGGATATCATCTATGAACACCACTACAAATTGGTCTAAATAAGGCCTAAACACTCGATTCATCATGTCCATGAATGCAGCTGGAGTATTAGTTAACCCGAATGGCATTACCAAGAATTCATAACGTCCATAATGAGTCCTGAATGCAGTCTTTGGAATATCCGCATCTTTCACTCAAAGTTGATAGTATTCTGATCGCAGATCTATCTTTGAAAATACTACTACATCTTTCAATTGAGCAAACAGATCTTTTATCCTTGGCAACTGATACTTATTTTTCATGGCAACTCTATTCAATTGACTGTAATCAATGCACATCCGAATAGTACTATCTTTCTTTTTAAGAAACAAAACTGGTGCTTCCCAAGGTCGGACACTAGATTCAATGAACCCCTTATCTAGTAGCTCTTGCAACTGAACCTTCAACTTCTTTAATTCAGTAGGAGCCATCCTGCATGGTGCTCTAGATATAAGAGCAATGCCAGGCATAACTTCAATAGACAACTCTACCTCCCTTTCAGGAGGGAGTCCGAATAGCTCTTCAGGAAACACATCTGGAAATTCACTTACCACTGGAGTATCTTATAATTTAACACTCTCTTTCTCTTTTTGAGAATGAATCATAAAAGCTAGATAAGCTTCACACCCCTTTCTAAAGAACTTTTGAGCTTGCATAGTAGATACCACATTAGTTAGAGAACTAGTGTGGTGCATTACTATTTCAGATTAATTAGATTTCCTAAGCACAACTATCTTAGCACTACAGTCAACTAGTGCCTAATGCTTGGATAACCAATCCATACCCAAAATTAAATCAAATTCATAAAAAGGCAATCTAATCAAATTTGCTACAAAATTACTTCCTTGGATCATAACATGACAGTTTTTATAAACCTAATTAACGAACACACTACTACCCAGTGGACTGGTTGCATGAATATCATACTCTATCTAATCTACAAGCATCACTTTATTAGGAATTTCTCCAACACATATATAAGAATGAGTGGATCCAGGATCAATCAAATCATGCATTTCAGAATCAAAGAGAAAACAATACCCGCAATAACTTCAGGTGCATCCTGATCCTCATGAGCTTTTAAAGCATAAGCTCGAGTTGTAATAGATGGCATAGTAGGTCGATCAATAGTTTCTGACATAAGACCTGGATTAGGTCTAATTTGTCCAAATCCCCCACAACCTCTACCACATCCTCTATTTCCAGCAGATGCATAAGAAACCTCTCTACTAGCTTGTGATGTCTAAGGTTGTCTCATAGGACAATTGCCTATCAAATTCTCAGTGCTACCATATTGATCATATGCACCTGTAGCCCTCCGACAAGTACCCTAATGATGTTTAAAGCAATTAGGGCACTCTAGAGCACCAGAACCTCGGTCCATAAAAGAACCCCTACTAGAATCAGTCAATAAGGGAAAGTCCTGTCGCCTTCCTCTAGCGGCAGATCTCTGAGTAAATTCTTGAGTGGTGGAGACATCTTCACGACTTCTCTTACTCGAGGACTGACCTCCTTTAATAAAACCTCTTCGTTGACCCTTTTATCTCCTAACCATCTCTTGCTTTTCTATCTTCATGGTAGCTTGTATTAGCTGATGGTAACTTACTTACTACAAGAGAGTAATTGTCGCCAGATACTCTTTGATCGAATCATTTAAATCATCTTTAAACTGATGACACCAGAACTCCTCAATAAATATGGGTTGAGGTGTATACTTGTTGAGTCGATTAAATTCCCTATGGTACTCAGCAACAGATAGGTTGTTCTGCTTCAGGTTCAGAAATTGCTTCCACTTCTCCTTTATATAGGCTTCCGACATATATTTGGCTTTAAAATCTTGGGAAAAGAAATCCCAAGTCAGAAGTTCCAATAACTAAGGATATCTTAGGACAAACTTCCACCATTCATAGGCTACTCCATGAAGAAGAGAGACAGCACAATGCACCGTCCATTCAGATGGACAAATAATTTTATCTAATACTCTCTTCACTTTCTCTAAGCAAAATTTCGCCTTTTCAAACTCTTCTAAAGATGTTCCACTAAATTCCTTAGCTCCATACTTCTGCAATTGATCAATCAGAGCTTTGGGTGTGGTCATACAATGTAATAACGTCATCATGTCTTGTGATAGCTTAACCAAAGCCTCCCCCTGTGCTGAATGTGGAGGAGGTGGCACTTTAGCTTCTCCTCGATTGACCCTAGAAGGTCTCGATATAGATGGAAGAGATCACCCAGGATTATTACTCTCTATAACCTTGTCAACGACTTCATGAGATCTTTCTATACTCAAATCGAAAACCAAAACATGAGACAATCCGCATTAGGCTAAACACAACTCTTTTATCCAAATATAAGCAATAATTAATCACTGGTTAAACCATAATCGCTTAAACTATGTTCTGATATCAGATGATGTAACACCCATATATCCCTTAGAAGGATATGCAATTGCCACACAAAAGAGAACTAACACATACCAAGCATTTCAAAGCACTTCCAGAAACTTAAGTAAATATACATTACATATCATTAGATGTTATTTTATAAACAAAACATATCTTACATACTGTGCTTATCACTACTTGCCATAAATTCAAAAGCCAACCTATATTAAGATTATTACAAACCATTTACATCAAAATACAATATGTCTCATTACATTTAATATAATTAAAAAACAACTTAAAAATTCAAATAAAACAACTTCCAAAATAGAACACATTCTTCTTAGCCACTCTGGTAGTCTTTGTCATTGTCTTTAAATCTTCTTATCAGAACCTACATAGAGGCAAAACCACTGTGCTAAGCATAAAGCTTAGTGGGGAATAACTAAACATAACACATAATCACAACTGTTTCTAACAATCGTCTTGTTGGGACCCCGCCCTTGTGAGTCACGATCTCGACGTCCTAAGTGACATCTGGACGCGCATCTCATAAGGGTGAAGTGTCCTCACCAGGACAATGCTCGAAATGGAACTTCATCTTGATCTCTTCAGAACATTTGTCCCTTGACTTATGCTTAGAGCCTAAGTCTCTAACTGTTTCTTGATCCTTGATAACCACTTCTTGTTAATAACCATTATTTAATTGAGTTCTATAACTAACTTCAACTAAATAGCTGTCTAACGTACTGGCCTTAACTTCCTCTTTTTATCGTCTGTGGTTGACCTATCGTATGTGTTTGCTTATGGTGTGTGTTTGGCTTATGGTCTAGGTTTTGCCTATGGTCTGTGTTTACCTATGGTCTGTGTTTAGCTTATGGTCTGGGTTTGGCTTATGGTCTGTGTTTCCTATCGTCTGTCTTTCTATCATCTGTCTTTTTATCATCTGTCTTTTTATCGTCTGCCTTTCTATCATCTGTCTTTCTATCGTCTGCCTTTCTATCGTCTGTCTTTCTATCGTTTATCTTATGCGCTTCGTCTGCCATTCGCGTTTCGTCTGTCTTTCCTTGCGTTTGTCTTTTCTTGCATCTCTCTTTCCTTGAATTCGTCTTCTGACATCATCACAGACGATTCCTTTCATCTGTGTTTTCCTTGCATCTGTGTTTCCTTGAGTCTGTCTTCTGACATCATCACAGACGATTCCTTTCGTCTGTGTTTTCCTTGTGTCTGTGTTTTGACGTCATCACAGACAATTCCTTTCGTCTGTGTTTTCCTTGTGTCTGTGTTCTGACATCATCACAGACAATTCCTTGAGTCTATGTTTTTCCTTGCGTCTATCTTCTGACGTCATCACAGACGATTCCTTGAGTCTGTATTATCTTCTTGCAATCTACTTTACTTAATACAACATGACTCTTTTCAACCACCCTCATTCATTCAATTCCAAGGACAAAATATACCAGAAACATAAACACCAACTACTTCCTAAAGCATCAAACTCATCTGAACAAATATGAAAACTTAAAAG
>JAOSBO010034531.1:0-11287 GCA_027563915.1 Erythroxylum rotundifolium | reverse complement strand
CATAATTCACCTGAAGATAAGTCAAATTAGCTCCAATTTATCCCACAATCATATATAAATAATTTGACTTATCACAATGATATAATTATTGAGTTCAGTTGATTGACTTGCTAATTGACAATGATATAATTATTTATTTGGATTCCAAGTAACATGAGAGTCAATAAAGGTAAATGAGTTCCCGATGTTTGAATTGCCTAGAAAGGTCCTTGCATTTTCGAACACACCAATTGAAACAGTAACAGTTCTTCCCTCAGGTGTAGAGTTTTTCATACCCTCTTGCAGCAACTTTTTCACTATAGCTAAATTTGAAAAGTATGCAATGAATAAGTCGCTAGATCTTGTACCTAAAACACAATCAGAATAGAAGTTAGATATTGTCATATTAGTAAATTCTTAAATGAACTGAAATTGAAATGACATACATAAGTGCATGAGCAGACGAAGTATTCAGAATTGAGGAATTTTCCAAATCAACCAACTTTTCTAATCCTTTATGGACTATTGCGACATATCTTCCGCCTCCATGGCCATACATGTCATATTCGAGCCTCAATGAAGCTTGAAACAACATATAGTATAAACAATGTGAATGTATATAATAGCTTCATAAAAGGAAATGAGATGTACATAATAAGGAAAGTGACGTTGTTCGTGTGATACTAAACACTTTGAAGTAGAAGATCGGCCATGGAAGGCAAATGATGATTAGTATATAAAGTGGAGATTTCCTTTTCATTGTTAGTTTTCTTAGCAGGGAAATTTTTGCCACATTCCTCCCAACGGAATGAATTAGGGCCATCAGGAACTAGTCTTTATGTCGACATTCCTAAACAATATACCTAAAGGTTTTTAGTGAATAATCACAATAAGCATGAACTCACATGAGGTATAAGTACTAAACAATGCAACTTTTCTGACATCAAGGCCCCTAAATCAGGACAGTGACACACAAAAGAGGCACAGTCTTCTTATTTTGAGTTGTCTAAGAAAATACCCATGCGCTTCACAGGGCTAGAGGAAAGCCCAAGTCATAAATGCTAAGTAGGATTCATTTAGACAAGTTCCTCATTAGGCAAAATCCAGAAACAGGTTGAGAAGATTCAGTCACAGTGAGGTCAACAAAACCGATTCGACTCCGAAAACTAGCTTAGCAAAATCCAAACTTTCCAACGACAATGTGCAGATAGCATAACATAAAAAAATCAAACATATATAAAACACAAAGAAATCAACTTTAGCATTGCAAAAGCCACCCTATGTATAGATCTACACAAAGAACGTCCAGATCTACCATAGAAGGATAAAAATCACAACTTTTCTATTTAACAATGGTAAAATACTTGTTTTCTTTCAAAACATTGTCTTGAGAGCGAAATGCAAACATCACAGATCTAGTCAGTAAAAGTATACTAAAACTTGTGACAAACCAAGATTGACAAACAAAGACCCGATCTCATCAGTTAAATATGTAGAAATAAAGACCGCAACTGAAAATACAACAGATAGTAAAAAAGAATTGGCAGGGTGTTTTAATCAAGTCAATGGCTTTGATATGTGGGTAAGACATTGATGATCGCTGGTATTTACAAGAGGTTTTTGGATTTGAGAAGACGACATAAACAAGAATGTTAAGAAGGCATTTATGTTGTGTGAATTTGAAAACCTAATACAAAATGACGTTGTTTCTCTACTTTAGGTAAACAATGTTGTTTATTGTTTGTTGTAGTTGTTTAGAAGTAGTATTAATTAATTTGCTATGATTTATTGTATTTAGTCGACAATCATCAGATAGAGCGACTAATACATGGTTTGTCACTAAAGCCTACCAGTTCATAAATAATTTTTAATAAATTTGTTTTCCTATTCCAAATAAAACATAATTTGAATTAAAAATTAAATGATTCATTTAAAAACTATTTGGAAATTAATAGGTTGACCGCTCAAATAAAATAACATTGACTTACAATTTTCAAACAATTATACATTTTCATTAATATCATTTCAAAAAACTTATCTGAATAAATAAATTTTTTAATTATTTTAATTAATATAAGAAGCCATTGTAATATAATTATAAAACTATTTGTAAAAAATTATATTTAAAGATTAGTCATTCCCAAAAATTAAGCAAATGAAAAACAATTGCATATATAATTGAGACGATTAATATTTCTTTTTGTTATCAGTAATAGGAAAAACTCATATATGTTAATTAATTAATGGGTTTTGGGGACGATTACCAACATTCGTAGCGAAATTATACAGATTATGTGATGATTTAAAAGATTGGTAGAAAAATGTTTTACATTTTGCCACACTATAGGTGTTTCATAGCCAAAGCGTGGAATTTTGTGACAAATATTGGTTTCGTCGCAAAATATGGCCTATCAGAATAATATAACTACGTCATTTTTTTCTTTTTCCCAAACTTATTGGCGACGATTATCATGTATCGTAACTAAAGGTTTGGCATTTTACGATGGTTCTTGTTTTCATTATTGAATGTTACAACGTTAAAAAAAAATTAAGTACGACGATTTCATTTGTTAAAAATCAAACCCACAACCTTCCCCCCTCCCTCTCCCTCGTTTCTTCATTTTCTCTAAAACAAAATCCATCCTCTTTGTCATTTCTTCACCACAGCCTTCTACTATTCTTATCGATTTTCTGTTCTTATCTTTGGTACCTATTGTCTCATAGAGTTGAGCTCAACCTGGTAAGTTTTCTTTCATTTGTTGTGGGTTTGTTTGTGAATGTGTTATTGTTCCTGAATGTACATTTTCTTGTGCTTTCTTTGATTTTTTTAGTTGTTTGCATAGACTGAACACAAATATTGTTGGGTTTGTGTTGAATTGTGTAAGGAATGGTCAAGAAAGGGAACAAAATGAATGAATAGTTGAAGTTGGGTGTGTTTTATGTTCTGCTCATAAGGTGTTCGATGGAAGTCCCATGGCAACATTCTATTTCATATTTTGTCCAAAAATGTATTTGTCTTCGTCAAACATCTTTGCAAGGAATTTATATATAGGTCTTGAATTGTAGGCCACCTCCCATTGGAAAGTATTAAAGATAATAGTTGATAGTTATCATCACACTAGTGGAAAAAATGAAACGCGCAGCCATTATCAATTGCTTACTAAAAGCCAAATACCAAAAACATAGCTTTTCATTCGAAGTCTTATGGGAATGATGGTCTTTTGGGACCCAAATGGGAACTGATTTTTGTGCAATTGTAACTCCATGTTTGTTCTTATTTATGTATCTCTTCTAGTTGGTTTTCTTTTCCAACTAAAGATTCAATTAAGATTTAGTCACGAGGGGATGCCAAGCTTGTATGGCATAAACGTGAATGCTAAATAAACATGAATGATAGTCTTTTAGTTCTTAACATTACATGTAAGTCAAGGCTTACATGTCTCATATTCAAATGATTTTGCAACTTATTTACTGTGCTAATTTGATTTTAATTTATTAACCATAAATAATATTAAAAGAATATAATTGATCCTACTTAGCAATTATAGTACTTTACATCCTATCTTTTAATGTAACTTCTCTAACTAAGTTATGAATTTGCTTATCATTAATTTATTACCTAAAACTAAGGTAACTACATATTTTATTGGCAGGTAATACAATGATAAGTAGGAGTCGATCTCTTGAGGAAGCATAGTTAATTAAAAAAATATAACTATTAATTATTCAAAACAAAAAAATAGTTTTGGAGTTTGATTAAAGAAAATATAAACTAAAATAAAACCTACATAGGTACCTTAGAAAGCATCATTGATAAGTTTAAAATTCTATATAGATTAAAACATTTATTTTGTTATATATGTTCTACTTTCACTTTCATTCCCATTAATCTTTCACTTTGCCATTATTTTGACAACAAAAAAGTTTAGAAACTTATATAGAACATGTTTTGATGATTTAGTTTACAAACTTTTATATTCACAATTAAGCTAATAAGAACCTTAGAATGCTTCATTGTGCCCACTAATGCAATTCTTTATTTTCCAAATAAGTTATCAATTTTATTTTAAAAAATATCGCCTTGTCAAAATGAAGGTGACAACTTTTGTGTTATATAAATGCCTAAGGTGGGTCGACATTGAAATTCTTTAAGCTTCTTTCTTCTATGTCTTAATTATTGGCATATTCTAATCTTCGTTCTTTGTGCACAATTTAGATATTTATAAATTATGTCATTATAATGTCTAAGCATATTAAATATGATTTTAGGCCTTTTAAGCTTTAATTCTTAGTTTTCAATTTATTTATAATAGAAGTTGTTGTTCATCAATTCCATGGTCATACTATTTTGCAGATTCTGTGATCCTCTTTTTGCTTAAAGCCAACAATCGCATAATTGATGTGGCATCCTTAGGTACATTTTCCCATACCCACCACATTTAGTCTAAAACCAAGGAAATTGTTTCATTTTTAAACCCTTTTTTTGCTATCTTTGTAAATTTGTATCAGAGTGTCCTACTCTATTCCAACAACATAAACAACTCAAGTGAACTATATACATCTATACATCTTTAGGTATGCAAATTAATAGTATCCCTTATTGTTTTATATATCAGTTGTTTCAATTTATTGTGTGTCTTTTACTTAATTGGTGCGTATGAACTGGTATAACATTGTTGACAACATGTAATATTAAACATAGTGTCTTTTAACGTAATATAAAATGAAAAATGCATGTTATAACTTTGTTTTCTTTTTGTATTGTATAGCTAAATGGATAACAGTTAGATGTCTCATCGAAAATGGTCAATTGAATATGTAGAAGAAGTTAAGATTTTTGTGCAATTTGTAAAAGATCAAATGAGTGATGAATGTAGTATTCGTTGTCCACGCATTGATTGCCTAAATGTGGACTTCTAAAGTCAAGATATTATATATAATCATTTGCTCATCTGAGACATAGACAAATTCTATATAGTCCATGGCTTTATCATGGTGAACATAAGGAAGCAAATTGTAGTAAAAGTGTCGGTACATCTTATGATGAGAGTTACAATAATGATGTTGATGATTGTGATGTCAATGATGATGGTGATGATATGATTAATAAGATGCTAGACGATTGCCAGAATTATATAGAGACTATGAATGATTGGTAATATGATAAGATAATTTTGGGAAGTTTTTGAAAGTTTCTCAAGAACAATTATATCCATGGTGCTTTAATTTTTCTAAGCTCTCATTTGCTGTGAAGTTGCTGCATTTGAAGGTTTATAATAAACGGAGTAACAAGTCGTTTGACATGTTAATTGACTTACTAAACGATGCATTACCTATGGGACAAAAGTTATCGAAATCTTATTATGATGTGAAGAAACTATTAACGGACCTTGGATTGGGATATATTTCAATTCATGCTTGTAAGTATGACTGTATTCTTTATTAGAAGGAAAGTAAAGAACTTCAGGAGTGTCCTATTTGTGGTACATCAAGGTGGTAGGTAGATGATGCGAGAGGGAAAACGATACCGATGAAAATCCTGCAATACTTTCCTGTTAAACCACAATTATAAAGGTTGTTTATATCAACAAAAAAGCTATAGATATGAGGTGGCATAAAGAGAAATGCATTTATGATAACATTATACATCACCTAACTGACTCAATGGGATAGAAAGACCTTGATAATAAGTTCCCATGGCTTGGACAAGATTGTCATAATGTTTGACTTGAATTGGCATCTGATGGATTTAATCCTTTTGGTAATATGATTAATTCACATAGCATGTGGCCAATGATTCTAATCCCATCTAATTTACCTCCATGGAAATGTATGAAGGAGCCTTTATGTTGTTGTCTTTGCTAATTTCAGGACCTATTGCTCTTGGTAAAGACATCGATGTTTACTTGCAACCATTAATTGATGACTTAAACGATTTATGGGAAAATGAATTACAAACTTTTGATGTTGTTGAAGGAAGCACATTTACAATGCATATGGCTATATTGTGGACTATAAATGATTTCCCAGCTTATGGGAATTTATCAGGGTGGAGCACTAAAAGTTATATGGCTTGTCCTATCTGTAATCATCAAACATATTAAATAAGGATATGAAGTACAATATGTTATACAGGTCATCGTCGTTATTTGGATCATGGGAATAGATGGTGATGAAATAAATAGTTTAATGGCTCAATTGAGTTTGGGGAAGCTCCGATGCAATTTTTGGGTGATGACATTGTTTACCAGCTGTCACTTTTGGGTGACATTACACCTGGCAAACACCCTAGTAATAGAAAGCATAAGAGAAACGATATTGAACTGAATTGAACTAAAAAAACATATTTTTAAACTTGCCATATTGGAAGGAATCATTATTGAGGCATAATCTTGATCATGCATATTGAGAAAAATGTTTGTGAGGCCATTTTGGGGACTACTGTGAGAATTGATGAGAAATTCAAAGACACTATTAAGGGTAAACAAAACTTGGAAGACATGAATATTAGAAAAGATTTGCATTTGGGAAGAAGAGATGATGGATCATACTTTATTCTGCCTACTTTTTACAACATGTCAAAAAGTGAGAAACAAACATTCTGTTATTTCCTCCAATTAGTAAAATTTTCTGATGGGTATGCATCTAATATAGGACATCTTATGAATGTTAAAGATGGAAAAGTGTCAAGGTTGAAAAGTCATGATTGTCATGTATTTTTGCAATGACTACTTCCTTTTGGAATATGTGGGTGTTTACTGAAAGATGGGTCTATTACTTTAGGTCAAATGGGAGACTTTTTCAAGCAATTATATTGCAAGACACTTAAAGTTGAAGAGTTTAATAAATTGGAGAAAGACATAGCATTGATTCTATATAAACTTAAACTATTATTCCCCCTATCCTTTTTTGATGTTATGTTTCATTTGGCAATTCACATGCCATATGAAGTAAAACTTGTTGGGCAGGTTCAATTTCAATGGATGTTTTTGATTGAAAGGTAAGTCATGTTAAATTCAACAAGTTTTTCCTATTTTATTTGTTTGTAACAATTCCTAAGTTTTTAATTGTTTATGTTCTTGTTTTTGTGCTCTCTTAAGTATCATGTACGTAATACAACTCGACCAGGGGTCTATTGCAAAGACTTAGATAGCAAAAGAATGCTTGACTTTTTGCTAAATACACTTAACTAATGTGGAGATAAGATTTAAGAGACCAGAACATAACTTTAATTTTAATGAAGATGGTGGGTTGTCTGTTTTTTTTTCCAAAAAGTCAGGTCACTTGGTGCGAGTAAATATGTAGGGTTAAATAAAGACGAATTCGAAATTGCCCATTGGTATATTTTGAATAATTGCGAGAACATTGATACATACATAGAGTACATATATTCCTTTTCATTCAAATAATCATATTACAAATTCCTTCGTTAACTCTGAGATTTTATTGTTTTTTTTTCAATAGAGAGCACAAAGACACAATTCACAACAAGGGATCATTAATGTTGAAGAAAGACATAGGCAGAAGTTTGTATCATAGTTTAGAAATCGAGTAAGTTGTTATATTACTTAAAAATTATGAAAATATGAGAACATGATGAGATCCTCATATTTATTTTCAATTTGTCGTACAGATGATATAGTTACATAATTGTAAAATGCAAGAAGTGACAATAGCATTATATAGTTTGGCATGTGGGCCTCATATTTATGGGAAGAAGTACACAGGTTGCATTGTTAATGGGGTGCAATATCACATAAAAAATCGAGATAGTCGAGTTAGAAGTAAAAATTTTGGGGTTGTCGTTGAAGGATGTCATGACAACGAAATCATTAACTTCCACGGTGTCATATACGAAATTATAAAATTGCACTACATCAAGGATAAGAAGGTTATTCTACTTAAATGCAAATGGTTTGATTTAACTGACATGAGAGTGAATTGGCATGTTACTAGCATAAATGTTAGTAAAACATGGTATGATAATGATCCTTTTGTCCTTGCAACTCAAGCCAAACAAGTTTTCTACATCAACGATACTGTGTTATGTAGTAATTGGAAGGTTGTTCAAAAGTTTCAACAAAGGAATGTTTTTTATTTTTGTGAAAGAGATATTGGTGAATTGGATGAAGATTCTGATGAAGTCTATCAAGATATTGGATTGGAGATCAATAACGAAGGCATTTCAGTAGAAGAAGTAGATATATCATCATTCCATAGGAGAGATGTCGAGCCCAACATAATTTAACTGGATGAAGTCCAACCTTATTTTATCTTACAAACAAATGAAGACTATACTCAGGATGACTTCAATGACAATGACAATACTTTGCTGGACTATATTAGTGATGAAGAATCAAACAATAATGTACTTAATGATAATGATTTTCTTCACCTTGATCATGATGATTAGTTTTGTTGTTTGTATTGTTTCAAATTTTAATAAGACAATTATAGGTTTTATGTTGTTGATGTTGTAGTTATGTTAATTTACGATAACTATAAGCATATTTTTAATGTTTCAATTATGTTTTTGCAGGTGATGATGATTTTCAAAATATTGATAATTAAGATGTCTATAAACAAGTTGTTTTTGTTGTTTGAAATGTTAAGAAGATAATTGTTTGATGTTTTACACAGGTTCATTATAATGGCACCTGGTCAAAACATAGGAAAGACGGTGGTAACGGGCGATGATGTCTCTCCTACAGAACAACCAGAAATTGCATCATCGAATAAGGAAAGTCAGTAACAACAACCTTTATCTACATCGTCTGGTAGTCATGAGGGATCTTCAAGTCTGTTATTGATAACTAAACATATTTGCATTTATGTATCCTTAACATGTTTAGTGCGTTTTTATCATTATGTTTTTTTTTCAAGCTCCAACACTGATCTTAAAAAATGAGATAGAGGTAGGACAAAAGGAGTTGAATTGCAATGGATAAATGTTGCAATGAAAACCAAGTTGTCAATGATGATTAAGCCCACACGACGACTCCCAATGGATGAGATCTAAGCTACAAAATTGGCCAATGAGTTGGGTGTCATAATGAGGAATGAGTTACCTTGCTTCAGCATATCAGGCAGTTGAAGGAAGATAACTTGCTTCAAAATGCTTTGCATAAAGTTTTGTTAATATTTCAATTCATTTCATTATATGTATTGCAATTTTACTTAACTAAAATAATAAAATAATAATTTATCTAATACTTGTTTTCACAGATGAAGCTCAATATCGTTGATATCAATACGCCTGAGGTTTCAAGTAGTGTTAGTTCACTGTTGAAACAAAGGCTGAAGGATAATCGATATCGACTTTATAAATATTATCAGTCTTTTCCTTCTGATGAAGAGGCAAAGAGACATGTTCCGAACGGGTGACTGAAGAAAATTTGAATGAAATTTGTGATTATTGGGCTTCAGTGAAGGTTTAGGTTTGTTTTCTTCCTCTTCATATTTCCTTCTATTAATTATGTTTAAACATCTCATAACTACTTCTCTTAATTTAGGAAAAGTGTGAGAAAGCCAAAGTCAACAGAGCAAAAATGAAGACTCATCATAATACCGGCTCCAGATCATTTGTCGTCGCCCGACAAGAACTTGTAATTGTAACATTTTCAATTTATTATTCTATAATTTAATACAATAAATTATAATTTGTTATAATTTTTTAAATTCATATTATAGAGTCGAACACAACTCCAAAGGCAAAAGTGTGATAGGATCATACTGTACAAGTACACTCATTACAAGGAAGGTCAAGGTTAGACGTTTGAAGAGGCACAAAGTAATTATATAAGTACAAATAAATTAATATTACATTTTGTTTTTCTATATAATATTAAGTAATAAAATTTTAGTTAACTCGATTTTCTACTTTAAATTATAGCACAAGGTGCAGGAGTTATTGCAGATGTCATTGGTTTAGGGAAATCAGCCCAATGTCGATGACATTTAACAATGTCCTTTGTACATGATCGAGCTATATCAAAGGTCTTGTGTATGGCCCTAAGCCTATTGGTACCTCTTCATCAGGACCAGCATATGTCACAACGCTTCAAGAGGAGAATTAGAAACTGAAAACAAAATTACAATGTACAGAAGACAAGTTAAATCGTGGATTAAAAGAAGTTAACAAACTTAAAAAGATGGTAAAACAATTACTACTTACTAGGCTCATAATATGTCAGTAAGGACGATGAGCAGTTTTAGTTTGTGTTTGACTTGCAATTATTTTTCTAATGAAATACATTCCATGTTTAATGTTTGTTTAAATTTATTATTATTTTAAAAATATGTCACTAACATTAATTATAAAATAAATAATTTTAATATTCCAAAAAGTCTTTAAAATAAATTAAAATTAATTTATTTTTATCAATTATAATAATTACTAAATTCAAAATTAAAATATGTAACTAAATAATATTAGCTACCAAGAAAAACTCATCACAAAAAGTCTTAAAAATTATAATAAATTAAAATAAATTCGTTTTTAACAATTACAATAATTATTAAATTAAAATTAAAAATTGTCATTTAATACTATTAGCTACCAAACTACATTCGTCACAAAAAGTCATTAACTACATATACAACAACGTCGCTAAAAACATTTTGCTACAATCACATATTAGTAGCTAAAACTATTTTGCTACCAAAAAGAAATGGTCACAAAAACATATTAGCTACAAAAATCTAATTCGTCACAAAAAATTTTTACGTATGCTTACAGAAATGTCTCTAAAAATATTTCCCTATAACGAAAAATTAGTAGCTAAAAGTATTATGCTACCAAACATAATTGTTACTAAACATAATTACCTACAGTTTCTTTTTCATAGGGAAAAACATTTATCTATGAAAGGGCAACATCATCAAAACTATATACGATGTTCTTAATTATTGTCGGCTATATGTTTTACCGACGAATTATTTATGTCGAGAACATTTTTTGGCAACGACGTTAGTAAAACATCGTGGGTGTTGTCTTACTACTAGGATTTAGCGACGATATGGGAGATGATAGTTTTTCGTTAATTTCGTCGCTAAATGTCCTGTTTGTTGTAGTGTCTCCATTTTCTAGCATACCTTAATTAATTCCAACCTATAACAAAGGGACCTTACAATTTATCAAAGCACACCATCATTATATTGCCAAAGTTATATAATATTGATATTTACCAAATACCGAAATGAAGTTCTCACATTTTGCATCTCATGTTTCCTGATTTTCATTTGGTTAGGAACTTCACATGTTCAACTTCAGTTCATGAATAGGTCCTCTTTTATTTATTACATTACT
>JAOSBO010034502.1:0-11288 GCA_027563915.1 Erythroxylum rotundifolium | reverse complement strand
CCATTTGAATCCAATTTCATAACCTAATGAGCCATTTCAGATTTTTCTCCAAACTCTGACTTTCGAGTCTACTATTCTTGATCATTAAGATAATGAAAATAAAGTAATTTGACAATACTCCCTTCTAGAAAAGTGTTCCTCTATGCCTTATCTTTCTAATGACACCAAAATCATTCAATTTGGTTCAGTTGTATGAAAGTTGTACTCGTAATATTCCTAGACTGCTTTTATTTTGAGACAGTAGCCTATACTCAACTCATCAAAAAATTGAAACTCTTAGAGTCTGATTCAGAATTAGATTTCTTCATATAATTTGTCTCCCTATGTTTCTTGTTTACTCAAAATAAAAAATCACTTTGTTTGGATCACTATAGAAAAAATTATGCCCAAAACACTGAAACATGTTCATTGCACAAAAAGTTTGCCACGACGAACTCCTCTAGTGAGGAATTCCCACATGAAAATCACAAGTTCGCCACGGCGAAACCTAGGGATGGCCGTGGTGAACTTTACCTAAAAGAAATTCTCAATTAATCCTTCATGTTTGCCACAGCGAAGCAAGGAGTTTGCCGTGGCGAACTTTCACAGACACAAACCCATCTTTTCAACTTTAGATCAGATTTTGAAACTCCTCTAAATAGAATTTGAATTCGATTTCTTCACAACAAATGTAGCTATACATCTATATTTTAATCTAAAGTAAGAATAATCTCATTTGGATAACTAGAGCAAAAGTTATAGCTAAAAGACTAAGGCATACTCAATAGACATTTTCCAGCCAATATCTTCAAAATTTCCAGATTTTTATACCTAACCTACTTATACAAAGCTCACCATTTCCTACTTACTTTACTCCCCATTTTAAACTCCATTTCATCTCAATATCATTTACCAACAAAGCATGACCCAAATTTATTCATTAATTCAAAAACAAGATATGTTTATGTACCTATTCATCAACTCCCAATTTTCATTAACAAAACCCTTTTCATAACCAATCCATCTTGCAACCATACATATTATATCTCATAGTTTCTAACTCATCACATGCAACATCAATCATCCAAAAAATAGCTCCTAACTCATGATTTAGCATTTAAATGAAACAAAACCTCTGTATAGCTCATTACTCGTTAAGCATATAGGTATAAGCAAAAATTCATGAACTCTTCATCATCCACATCACAAACATACACAAGGCACCCTTTTCATGCATTAACCTCAAAATATCATCATAAATGCTCCATTTAACATTTCCCAAATAAAACATTAAACATAAATTACTTGATTTAGCTACCCAATATTCAAACTCTTCAAGAAAATCACAATTACCTAGCTTCAAACACCACCCACGATCGTCACCATTTTTAGGGTTGGAATGTTAGCAAATTTTTAAGAGAGAGAGCAAGAGAGAGAGAGTAAGGTGGAAGATGAGTGGGAGATTCAACATCAATAGAGGTTAGAAAGATCAAAACCCATGAAGAAGAGGAAGAGATAGCTACGAAGAAGAGAAAACCCAAAAATAAAATTCCAATGGATTTTGAAAGATAAGCATCGTGAAAGAGAGCAACAAAAGGTCTTCAAAATTTTAAAGCATTGTTGTTTTTAAGACATGGCTTGGCAAGTGACACTTTTCACTTGCCACCTGTCCAATTTCTATTAATCCAACTATGTTTCTCTTGTTAAACTAATCCATTCACCCTAATTTCTAATCTAATTGCCTCTTTAATCTTCAATGACACTTGTCAATAAATCCTAAAATCGTTTATCAAAATTTCCATTGCCATTGGATAGAAATTTCTACTCCCATTTAACAATTTTTTTGCCACTGGGAAATTTTCCTAGTCCAAAAATTAACCCAAATTTTCAGAAATTTCTCCAAAAATTCTAAATCAACCATTTCACTTTCCAAAACAAATTTTCAATGCAAATAAACCACAATTCTCAGTAACATTCACATTTATAACAATTACACCCGGAATGTCAATGAATGCATGTACAGACATATTCATATGTAAAATTTCACTATTCACATCTATGAGCATGTCATATTATGCATGAACATAAAATGCATCTCTTGCCTCTCATTGATCACTCCTATTTACTATTCTAACCTTCCCATAGGTAATAGGATGTTACAACTCTCCTCTCCTTAAAAGAAATTTCACCCTTGAAATTCTTACCTGTTTGCTCGAATTGGTAGGGATATTGCCTCCTCATATTCTCCTATGTCTCCTAAGTTGCTTCCTCAGTTGAGTGGTTCCTCCAAAGGACTTTCACTAATGGAATGACTCTATTCCTCAACTGCTTGATCTACGATCCCACAATCTTGATCGGCTCCTCAACATAGCTTAAGTTACTAGTAACCTCAATCTCCTAAGCTGGTATCACATGTGTCGAATCCGATCTGTATCTTCAGAGCTTGCTCACATGAAAAACATTATGCAATTGAGACATCTCATTCGGTAAAGCCAGCTTATAGGACAAAGGTCCAATCCTCATAATGATCTCATAAGGAACAATGTACCTAGGGCTCAACTTGCCCTTTTTACCAAATCTTAAAACTCCCCTCTAAGGTGACACTCTTAAGAATACTCTGTCCCCCACACTGTACTCCATATCCTGTCGGTGTTGATCCATATAACTCTTCTGTCTATCCTGAGCCGTTTTGATTTGGCTTCGAATCAATTTCACCTTATCCACTATATCTTGTATCAACTCTGGGCCTTTAACTATTCTTAAGCCCTCTTCATCCCAATACAATGGTGACTGATATTTTCTACCATACAGTGCCTCATATGTTGCCATTCCGATACTACTGTGGTAATGATTATTGTATGCAAATTCTATCAGCGCTATGTACTTATCCCAAGATCCTTGAAACTCCAATACACAAGCTCTGAGCATATCCTCAACAGTCTTTATTGTCCTCTCACTCTGTCCATCTGTTTGAGGATGAAATGTAGTACTGAAGTTCACCTTAGTGCCTATAGTAGATTGTCAGCTCTTTCAGAACCTCGAAGTGAACCTGGGATCCCTGTCCGATATAATGGATACTGGAACCCCATATAGTCTCACCACTTCATTCACATATCTCCAAGTCAACTGATCAAATGAGTTATTTTCTCTCACTGGTAAAAAGTGGGCTGACTTAGTCAACCGGTCCATAATGACCCATATAGCATCATGATGCCTTAGAGTCTTAGGCAAACCCGTGATGAAGTCCATAGTAATCCGTTCACATTTCCACTCTGGAATGGGCAACGAATTGAGTTTTCCCATTGGAGCCTGGTGCTCAGCCTTAACTTACCAATATGTCATACATCTGGATACATACTCTGCCACTTGCTTTTTCATTCCAGGCTACTAGAAATGCTGCTTGAGTGTGTTATACATCTTAGTAGTACCAGGATGTATAGCATAGGAAGCCAAATGAGCTTCCTCAAGAATCTCCTTCCTCAGATCATCTACATTAGGCACACAGCCTCTGTTTCAACCATAGTGTCTCATCCCTCAACTCAAACTCGGAATCTGGATCCAACTTCACCTTCTCCATAAGCTTCACCATATCGAGATCTTTCCTCTAGACCTTCCTGATTTTGTTATGTAGCATTGGTCTCAACTTCAAAGTAGCAATCAAGGCCCTATCTTGCTCTAGATTCATCTCCACATTTAGAGCTCTCAAGTGAATCAAATTGGGTAACCTCGATAACCGAATCTAAGTTGCACTGATATTAGACTTCTGGCTCAAAGCATCTGCCACCACATTAGCTCTCCTTGGGTGGTACTCAATAGTGAAATCATAGTCTTTCAGTAGCTCAATCCATCTCCTCTGCCTCAAATTCAACTCCCTCTGACTCAGCAAATATCTTAAACTCTTATGATCGGTATAAATCTGGAATGTCTCTCCATACAAATAGTGTCTCCAATTTTAGAGCAAAGACAACTGCAGCTAGCTCTAAATCATGTACCGGATAGTTAATCTCATGAGACCTTAATTGTCTCGATGCATAGGCGATCACCTTGCCATGCTGCATTAATACACATCCCAAACCTTGATGTGAAGCATCATTATACACCACATATCCTCGGGTCCCCGATGGAATAGTCAAACCGGTGCAATAGTCAACTAATGTCTCAGCTCCTTAAAGCTATTCTAACATTCCTTATGCCATCTAAACACTACATTCTTCCTCAGAAGTTTTGTCAGAGGGGCCTAAATAAGAGAAAACCCCTCGATAAATCTCTGGTAATACCTAACCAATCCTAAGAAGCTTCGTATCTCTAACATATTCCTCGGAGCTTCCCAATTCATCACTGCCTCAATCTTTTTTAGATCTATCTGTAAGCCATCTCCAGTCACTATATGCCCTAGAAACACAACCAGATCTAGCCAAAATTCACACTTACTGAATTTGGCTTACAGTTGGTTCTCTCTCATGATCTGTAAAATAACTCGCAGATGTTCAGCATGCTCCTTTCTGCTCTTCAGATACACCAAGATATCATCAATGAGCACAATTACAAATCGATCTAGGTAGGGCTGAAATACCTTATTCATCAGGGTCATAAAAGCTGCCTGGCATCACTTTATAGTGCCCATACTTGCTCTTGAATGCACTCTTAGGTACATCAACCTCTGCTATCTTCAACTAATAATACCCTGATCTTAGATCCAGCTTAGTAAATACTTGAGCTCCCTATAATTGATCAAGTAAATCATCGATTCTAGGCAGTGGGTACTTATTCTTCACTGTCACCTGATTCAACTGCCTATAATCAATGCATAACCTCAAAGTCCCATCTTTCTTCTTCACAAACAATACTGGAGCTCCCCAAGGTGAAACGCTAGGTTTAATAAAACCCTTTTCCAGCAATTCCTGAAGTTGAGCCTTCAACTCCTTCAGTTCCATAGGTGCCAACTTATATGGAGGGATAGATACAGGAGCAACACCTGGAACTAGATCAATCATGAATTTCGTTTCCCGATCTGGTGGTAAACTAGGTAACTCATCGTGAAACACATCAAGGAACTCCCTAACCACTGGAATGTCTTGAACACTTTGCTCAGCCCTAGTATCAATGACGTGGGCCAGGTAGGCCTCACATCCTCCCTGCATCAATCTCAGTGCACTCATAAATGATATCATCTTGGCTGGCACGACTTGACTAACTCCTCTGAAAACTGCTCTCGGCTGACCAGGAGATTCCAACACTACTTCCTTGATGTAGCAGTTCATAATGGCCCTATGGGCAGTGAGCTAATCCATGCCTATGATCACATCTATCTCCTTCAACTGCAATACAATCAGGTTTGCCTCCAACTCTGCTTGATTAATCCTAATCAAGCACCCCTTGCAAACCTCGCCTATAAAAGTAGTACTGCCTATTGGTGTACTCACCTCTAATCCATACTATAGTAACTCCCTATCACAATGCAATCTACATGCCAAATGCGGTGTGATAAAGGAGTGTGTGGACCCTGGATCTATCAATGCAAATGTCTCAAAGTTATAAACAAGAAGTGCACTTGCAACTACATCTGCTGAGTCTTGGGCCTCCTGCCTGGTTATAGCATAGACCCTCGCCTGGGACTATGGTCAGTTACCCTGCCCCTTAGTCCTCATGAAAGAACTCCTAGCCCTTCCTTTGTCTTTACCTCGACCTCTCTGTCTAGATCCACCACCTCTACTCTACTGGACTGTAGTATTACTCCTAGATCACCTACTAACAGTAGACTGAGCTCCCAAAGTAGCAGGGCAATCTCTAATTTGGTGGTCCATGAAGCTACATTTGAGGCAAGCTCCAGTCAGTCTCCAACACTCACCAGCATGTTTCTTCCCATAGTGCTCACAAACTGGAAACTGATTCTGTTCTGTACCCCTTCCCCTGCCAGTCTGTGAAAACCTACCCCTTTGCCTAGATCTTGACTGCCTGGATACACCTGATGATTTGAAGGCTCTATTCTGGCGCTTACTAAAACTCCTGCCAGAACTGCCCTGACTCTCACTAGGCCTCTTTCCTCTGGACCCTTGCCTAGTCTCAGCATGTTTCTCTCTCATCAGCTGTTCAATTCTAATCGAAGCATCCCTCAACTCAATGAAAGTACCCAGATCTGACCATGCCAACCTTGTTCTAATCTTCATATTAAGTGCATTCTCAAACCTCCTACACTTGTCTTCTTCTGTAGGGATCAAAGCAGTAGCATAACCCATCAGCTCATTAAATTGGATCTCATATTCATGCACTGACATCCTACCTTACTTCAATTCCAAGAAATCCTGCATCTTCATGTCCAAATAGATCTTGGGCATGTAGTTATCTTTGAAAACCCCCTCAAAAGTCTTCCCACTTTAATTGGCAAGGCCTGGTGGTACTGCCTGGAATAGTTTTCCACCACTGATAAGCTAGACCCTGTAGGAGAGGCACTGTATAATCGAACCTCTCATCAGGCTCGCAATCTATCTGATCAAATACCCTCTCTATCCTCTCTAACCATCCCTCGACTTCAGCAGGGTCTGTGCTACCATAGAAGTCCACAGCTCCATGCTTCCGCAGCCTATCATACCTCCTCTCCCTTCTCTTGGGAACTCTTGAAGGCATCTCCTCAGATCGAGGTACCGAGGACTCTCTAATGGCTCTTACCGATCCTTAGTTAGCTGGTTGGTCAATTTGATCACCTAGAGCGGATGACCTATAACAAATAATATCTTTAATCATTATCCGCATTTTTCACGATACTTTATGCTTAACATTTCTATATGTCCCAATAGATGTCAAACCTTGCTCTGATGCCATCTAAATACAGCGCCCCCTTATCGAAGGGTATACACTGGGACTCCCGGAGGTCATTCCGGCATATAACCTAGGATAAGGGCACGCTATGTTCACTTACTACATTCACTTCACATGTTATGGTATCATAATTCACTTATAAAGCATCATAAGGAAACCACAACATTTTAAAACCAACATTTTCCTCATTTCATTTCACAAAACCGAAAGTCTACATTGTATCTTTCAACACTTACTATATGTACATGATCAAAACCTAGTACAAAAGTACTACATGAAAGAGGAAAATATACAAAGTCTATCTAATATACTCAGTAGCTAGAGTTATCTCTTGGTCCTGAAAAGATAACGTTATAATTTTGGTGAGTTTTGCGAACTCAATGAGGTAACCATCATTGATGGTTCACTCAATTCATGCATCACATCAATACAAGTAACATATTTTCACTTAAGCATATTTGACCACGTTTCATATTTTCACTTAAGCATAGGCAAATCATGCATTTCAATCAATCAAACATACATAACCAAATGCATATGAAATGATCGTGAGACTCTTTTCCAATTGTTATGTTGTTGTGACCGAGTGCTTAAACTGTCCCATATCCATTTTGGATATTGGGCTCATTAACAACTATCCCTTATCTGATGAGGGTACAGGGCTCATTACACGTTGAGCCTGAGGCTCTGAAACACTTGGGAGCTCGAGGCTCGTTTTCACTCGTTGAGCTTTAAGCTTTGATCATTGGCTACTCTAGTCACATCTTCCATTATCTGATTATGCATTCATGAATGGAATGCATGTAACACAATCAATCACTTTATATAGCACTTAGGTCTTCACATTCACGTACAAGTAGCACTTCAATATCTCAATCCTCATTCACATTCATCGAACCTTCTATCCGGAATCCACAATCAAACACATTCATTTCACATTTATTTATCATTCACAGTATGACTTAAGCAAACAATAATTGAGAGAAACCATCTAGGTTACTCACAAGTTGCTCCCGAAGCTAATGCATGGAAATGCTGGCAACGTCTGGAGGTTAACGCTCCAATTGCTCCTCTATAACAAATAACATCCACATATATCACAATTTGCACAATTATGTATGTTCATTAATGCACATATATGAAATGAATCATGTACAATGCATGTTCGTGACAATCTCGGGTATCCTTCCATCAAGGTCATAAAAAAACAATCAAATATGAAAACACACTTAACTAGCATTTGTTCGTAGGGTTTATACCTCGACAAACCATTTGAATCCAATTTCATAACCTAATGAGCCATTTCAGATTTTTCTCCAAACTCTAACTTTCGAGTCTACTATTCTTGATCATTAAGATATTGAAAATAAAGTAATTTGACACTACTCCCTTCTAGAAAAGTGTTCCTCTATGCCTTATCTTTCTAGTGACACCAAAATCATTCAATTTGGTTCAGTTGTGTGAAAGTTTTACTCATAATATTCCCAGACTGCTTTTATTCTGAGACAGTACCCTATACTCAACTTCCATCAAAAAATAGAAACTCTTAGAGTCCGATTAAGAATTAAATTTCTTCACATAATTAGTCCTTATGTTTCTAGTTTACTCTAAATAAAAAATCACTTCATTTAGATCACTACCGAAAAAGTTATGCCCAAAACACTGAAACATGTTCAGTGTACAAAAAGTTCGCCGCGGCGAACTCCTCCAGAGAGGAATTCTCACATGAAAATCACAAATTCACTGCGGCGAACCTAGGGATGGCTGCGGCGAACTTTACCCAAAAGAAATTCTCACTTAATCCTTCATGTTCGTCGCGGCGAAGCAAGGATTTTCCGCGGCGAACTTTCACAGACACAAACGCTTTTGAACTTCAAATCAGATTTTGAAACTCCTCTAAATAGAATTTGAATTCGACTTCTTTACAAAAAATGTAGCTATACATCTCTAATTTAATCTAAAGGAAGAATAATCTCATTTGGATAACTAAAAGAAAAGTTATAGCTAAAAGACTAAGGCATACTCAATAGACATTTTCCAGCCAACATCTTCAAAATTTCCAGATTTTTATACCTAACCTACTTATACAAAGCTCACCATTTCCTACTTCCTTTACTCCCCACTTTTAACTCCATTTCATCTCAATATCATTTAAGAACAAAGCTTGATCCAAATTTATTCATTAATTCAAAAACAAGATATGTTCATGTACCTATTCATCAACCCCCAATTCTCATTAACATAACCCTTTTCGTATCCAATCCATCTTGCAAACATACATATTATATCTCATAGTTTCTAACTCATCACATGCAACATCAATCATACACAAAATAGCTCCTAACTCATGATTTAGCATCTAAATGAAACAAAACCTCTAAATAGCTCATTACTCATCAAGCATATAGGTATAAGCAAAAATTCATGAACTCTTCATCATCCACATCACATACATACACAAGGCACCCTTTTCATGCATTAACCTCAGAATATCATCATAAATGCTCCATTTAACATTCCCCAAATAAAACATTAATCACAACTTACTTGATTTAGCTACCCAATATTCAAACTCTTCAAGAAAATCACGAATACCTAGCTTCAAACATAACCCACGATCATCACCATCTTTAGGGTTGGAAGGCTAGCAATTTTTTTTAGAGAGAGAAAGAGAGAGCGAGAGAGAGAGCAAGGTGGAAGATGAGTGGGAGATTCAACATCAATAGAGGTTAGAAAGATCAAAACCCATGAAGAAGAGGAAGAGAGAGCTACGAAGAAGAGAAAAAGAGAACCCAAAAAAAAAATTCCAATGGCTTTTAAAAGACAAGCACTGTGAGAGAGAGCAACAAAAGGTCTTCAAAAATTTATAGCATGGTTGGTTTTAAGACATGTCTTGGCAAGTGACACTTGTCACTTGCCACATGTCCGATTTCTATTAATCCAACTATGTTTCTCTTGTTAAACTAATCCATTCACCCCAATTTCTAATCCAATTGCCTTTTTCATCTTTGATGGCACTTGTCAATAAATCCTAAAATCATTTATCAAAATTTCCATTGCCATTAGACAGAAATTTCTACTCCCATTTAACAATTGTTTTTCCATTGGGAAATTTTCCTAGTGCAAAATTTACCCCAAATTTTCAGAAATTTCTCTAAAAATTCTAAATCCACCATTTCACTTTCCAAAACAAATTTTCAATGAAAATAAACCACAATTCTCAGTAACATTCACATTTATAACAATTATACCCGGAATGTCAATGAATGCATGTACAGACATATTCATATGTAAAATTTCCCTATTCACTTATATGAGTATGTCATATTATTCATGAACATAAAATGCATCTCTTGCCTCTCACTGAACACTCCTATTTACTATTCTAACCTTCCCATAGGTAATGGGATGTTACATTGCATATAACAACCATTACCATAGTAGTATCGGGATGGCACCGTATGAGGCACTATTGATAGAAAGTGTCGGTCGCCATTGTATTGGGATGAAGAGGGCTTGAAAATGGTTGAAGGCCCGGAGTTGATAGAAGACATAGTGGATAAGGTGAAATTAATCCAAAGCTGAATTAAAGCAGCTTAAGATAGACAGAAGAGTTATGTAGATCAACATCGGCAAGATATGGAGAGCAATGTGGGAGACAAAGTATTCCTGAGAGTGTCACCTTGGAGGGGAGTTCTGAGATTCGGTAAAAAAGGCAAGCTGAGCCCTAGGTACATTGGTCCTTATGAGATTATTGAAAGGATAGGACCTTTCACCTATAAGTTGGCCTTGCCTAATGAGATGTCTCAATTGCATAATGTATTTCATGTGAGTATGCTCCGAAGATATCGATCGGATCCGACACATGTGATACCGGCTCAGGAGATTGAGGTTACTAGTAACTTAAGCTATGTTAAGGAGCCGATCAAGATTGTGGGATCACAGATCAAGCAGTTGAGGAATAGAGTCATTCCTTTGGTAAAAGTCCTTCGGAGGAACCACTCAACTGAAGAAGAAACTTAGGAAACAGAAGAGCAAACGAGGAGACAATATCCCCACCTATTCGAGCAAATAGGTAAGAATTTTAAGGACGAAATTTCTTTTAAGGAGGAGCGGGTTGTAACATCCCATTACCTTTGGGAGGTCAGAATAGTAAATATGAGTAATTAATGAGAGCTTAGAAATGCATTTTTCATGCTCATGCATAATATGATATACGCATACAAGTGATTAGTGAAACGATATACATTTAAAATGACTGTAAATGCATTTATTGACATTCCGAGTATAAATTGTACTTAGATGAGTGATCCACGCTTTGTCTTTCGATTTTTACCCTTGGAGGTCGATTCAAAAATTGAATTCCAAGGATTGCAATATAGGATGCAACCTCGGGTCGTCTCACTTAATTGGAAACTAATGCAATGGATCTAATCTAGCCTAAATGTCATGAAATGCAACTAAATTGGTTAGGAAGGGGGGTTTTGGTTCTT
>JAOSBO010034408.1:0-11293 GCA_027563915.1 Erythroxylum rotundifolium | reverse complement strand
ATCAAATCAATTTCTCAATTCAATATCAAAAATCATTTCAATCTTACAAATCAATTCAATTTCAAAAATAAATTTAAATTCCCAATTCAATTAAACCCCAACCTAATATTTAAATTCAATTCTCCAATTCAATTAAACCCTAACCTAACATCTAATCAAATCAATTTCCAAATTCAATATCAAAAACCATTTCAATCTCATAAATCAATTCAATTTCAAAAATAAATTCAAATTTCTAATTCAATTAAACCCTAACCTAACATCTAAACTCAATTCCCAATTCAATTAAACCCTAACCTAATATCTAAATTCAATTCCTAATTCAATTAAACCCTAACCTAACATCTAATTGCATTAAACACTAACCCAAAATAATTACATTAATATTTAATTAAAATAATTGCATTAACCTAAACCAAAAATAATTTTAACAAAAAATTAAAAAAATACCACAAGGTCAAGGAAGCATGGGTTGTTGGCAGAGGAAGTGAAGAATGGCGGTTAGGGGGCAGTGGCGGATGGAGATGGTGGCGACTGGGGCGGCAACAATGAGCAGTGGGTTCAGTCGTTTCCTTCAGATGGAGATGGTGGCGACTGGGGCGGCACGACAGCAGTGGGTTCAGGCGTTCAGCACTGGCGTGGCAACTGGTGAGCTGGCTGGCGGCCTAGCGGGCAACTGGGGAAGGCAAGGAGTCGGAGATGCGGGCGCGAGGTGCCGGACAAGGAGTGGGCGTGTGGCAGACTGGCGGTGGCAGCCGGCAGGGGAGGTTTCGATCTTCACAGCTTCATTCTTGCGGAAGCCGGGGCTCAAGCGGGGGCTTGTCCCCCGCTGCCTCCGCCCCCGGTTTCAACATATAACCTTAATAGACATTAGACGGCCGTTGTTTGTCTCTACAATTTTTGCCTCCATGCGCTTATTGCCTTTTATTTTCCTCAGCTTTCTTGGATACGGATTGCATTAATTGAAGGCATGCATGGTTGACCAGAAACAATATGGATTAAGAAGCCTGTAATAGTTCATGAAACTTTGAGTTCCAGCAGTTGCCATGTTGAGTGGAAGCGTACGAACGAAGAAAGATGAGGAGGAAAATAAAAGGCAGTAAGCGCATGGAGGCAAAAATTGTAGAGACAAACAACGGCCGTCTAATGTCTACTAAGGTTATATGTTGAAACTTAATAATATATATATATATATATATACAACGGCGGTTTAATGTCTACTAAGGTTATATGTTGAAACTTAATATAATATATATATATATATATACAACGGCCGTTTAATGTCTACTAAGGTTATATGTTGATATATATATATATACATATATATTATATTAAGTTTCATCATAACAACGGCCGTCTAATGTCTACTAAGGTTATATGTTGAAACTTAATAATATATATATATATATATATACAACGGCGGTTTAATGTCTACTAAGGTTATATGTTGAAACTTAATATAATATATATATATATATAGAACGGCCGTTTAATGTCTACTAAGTTATATGTTGATATATATATATATACATATATATTATATTAAGTTTCATCATATATATTATATTAAGTTTCAACATATAACCTTACTAGACATTAAACAGCCGTTGTTTGTCTCTACAATTATATATAGACATATATTAATATGTCATGACTTAACATGTCACATCCGTGATACTTATTTATGTGACATCTTAGGCCACACGTGTGACACTCCTTAGGTGTCATTTATTGTTTTTTTTCTTCTAATTAAGTACATATATGTATATAAACAGGATAATAATTAATTATAATTAACAATAACATATATATCAAATATTAATATTGACTACTTAATCAAGTAACTATATTTTAATAAATCAAATAATTAATTATATACCAATATTTATCATTAATAATTTAAATAATTTATTTTATTCTGATGACTATTAATTATATCAAAATTAATTGGCAATGATTTTAGTATATTTAAATAGTACCTATTAATATTAACTATTTATTATTATTCATTATTATATATTAAGTATGTCTAATAACATTATTATATATATATATAATTGATTAAATAATTATATTATAGTTATTATTAATCATATCAAAATTAATTCATCAACTATCATTTAATTATATTGAAATAATAGGATGAAAAAATATTTAGTCATATAATAATTAATAATAAGCATTAATACAGTAACATATATATCAAATATTAATATTTATTACTTAATTAACTAACTATATTTTAATAAATCAAGTTATTCATTATATACCAATTATTATTAGTAATAATTGAATTAATTAATAATATTCTGATAACTATTTATTATATCAATATTAATTATTCAAAAAAACTTGGTTATATTAAAATTAATTAGTTAACAATGATTTATGTATTTTTAAATTATAAAATCAAAAAAAGGTCATTCTAGACTTATCTAACTTAATAAAGCATGTTAAATAAATTTTATTCATTGTTGAAAGTAAAAATCTTAAATTTAAATGTTTTGATGAGTATATATATATATATATATATAAACAAAAATTATAATTGCACTCTACACTTATTTAAATAAACAATCAATTAATTTTAATTTAATCAGTAAATTAATTATATATAAATTACGGTTGATAAAAAATGAAGGCAAATTTTAAATTAAATAACTCTTCTTACTCTACATTTAATCTATTTCTGAATAACTAATTACTTATTTATATTTAAATTAATCAATCAAATTTCTACATCTCTGACTGTGTCTTGTGCTTTGAATATCGAATAACTACTCCATACTTTGATGTAAATTTCTTGATCCTTGGCAAATTTCAGATAATTATAAAATGTGACTTTATTTAATTAGATTCAATAAAATTCCAAGTTTGAATTCATTGTAAATTTAAGATTTTTTAACATCATTATTTGCATTATTTCACATTAATATATGCTAGAAAAATTATTTAGTTTTTGTAAAAAAAGATTTCGATATTAATGTCTCAGAAGATTAATCATTCGATCTCAATCAATCACCGCCGTATAGTCGTTTTATAATTAAAAAAGGTCATAAACGTCTGTTTTAAATAACTTCTCTAACCTAATTGAGATCATATTCGACCTACCGAGTCAAAGAACTTAACTTAACTTAGCTTTTCTCACCTACGTTGTTTTAAATAACTTCTCTAATTTCTAACCTAACTCAGACCATATTCGACCTAACAAATCACACTTCTTTACGTGAATTTAACTTCTCTACCTACTTTCTCATATTACTTTTCTTCGTCATCAACCTAAAACATAGTAAATTTTTCTTTTTCAGCAAAGAAGAAGAGAAGTCAAATTTCCTATTTCAGCAAAGAAAAAAGAGCTGTTGTTGTTCATGAGTTCAATCTTTCTTTGCTTACCATAGTTCAATCTTTCTTTGCTTACCACAATTTTTTTTAGAAAATATAAAATGTTACTTGTATCTTCTATTTATTACATTTTAACCAATTTTATTTGTTATCATCTAATTTGCTGTTTACAACATTAACCCGTGATATTCATGTTTATACAGTTAAATAGCAAATGTTACATTTTAATGATTATATTGTGTTAATGTGTTACATTTGTAGAATTATATTATGTTAATATGTAACATTTTTAGGATAATAATATGTTAATGTGTCATCCGTTATTATCGTGTTATGTGAAATAAAAACTTTTTCTCATCAATTGAAAATTTGAAACTTTAGCCGCAGTTTTGAACTTGGAGTTTTTAAGGAAGATGAGTTAAAGATACCTTCGTCGATTCATTCTAATTACTTCGTAAAAAAAATTTATTTACTGATTATATAAATAACTAATTTATATATAACTCATTTATAAATAAATGATTTTTTATCACATTTATCTTTTTAAAAAATATTTAAAAAGTGACTTATATTATCACGATAATAACAATGCTTAATATTATTCATTATTGATTATAATTATTAAAATTGTTAGTTTTAAATTGTTAATAATATACTATATTATGCGTTGTTAAATTTTTAATGTATATTAAGAAACAAATCACGGTACAAATATTAAAGATATATAAGTTCGAATATTAAAAATAAACAATAAATTTAGATTGTAAAATTTTGGAATGAAAAAATTTAAAAATGTTGGAAATGTAAAGTGTGATGTATTTTTTTATAAATGGATAAAATATAAAAATTATATACATATATAAAAATGTAAACAAAAAGTAAAAAAAATAAATCATCATTTAGTTATTAATTTTGTAATTAAAAAGTAATTTAGTTCTTATTAAATTGGTCAATATTTGGAGTAAAAAAATAATTTTGGATTTCGTAGATATTTCAAATGAAAGCTTACGTTGATTACAAATTTCTATACTTTATTATTTTAACAATAACTAATAATGAATAATAACATTTAAGTTTTTAAAATTTGTTTATTAATCTTACTTCTGTTAAGTTTTCTTTTATATAAAAAAACTCAAATATCTGTATTATTTTATTATTTAATGTACAAATGAATATTGTGCAGTGTTTAAATATTAAAATGTATATTCAGAAAGGAATTATGATAGACATATTATAAATTTATAATTTAGAATACTAAAAAAATATCATTAAAATTAGATTGTAAAAATTTAAATGTATATTAAGGAATGAGTCATGATGCAAATATTAAAAACATATAAGTTAGAGTGTTAAAAATGGAAAATAAAAATTAGATTGTAAAATTTTTGGAATAAAAAATACAAAAGTAAAATATGTAAAGTGCGACGTATTCTTTATAAATGGATAAAATATAGAAAGTAAATATATATATATATATATAAATGTAATCAAAAAGTTAAAAATTAAATCATCATTCAATTAATAATTTCGTGATTAATTAAATAAATAAGTTATAATTAAATAGGTTAATATTTGGAGTAAAAAAATAATTTAGGATTATATAAATGATTCAAATGAAAGACAAATAACAAAATCTCAAATAATCTTATTCACCCTTATTCACAGGCGTTTACTGCAAATCACGAGTGTGACTTTTTAAGTCGCACCTGTGATTAAATTTTTTAATTGATATTTAATCAATTTTTATTTTAATTTAAATAAAGTGTTTGGGGTTTAAATTATGAATTCACATCCGTTACATTAACTAATAATGAATAATAATCTTTTACTTAATTTTAATAAATTAATAAAATGTAATTTGTTAATTATATTTTAAATAAATAATTAATTAATTATAAATAAAATTTATTAAAAAATGAGCAACAATTTATGCGCTCATTATATTTTACTTAATTATAATCTAATTATATTTGATTGAAAATGAAAACCAAAATTATTTCATTAAGATATTATGAATGATGGTTTTTTCCTTTCAAACATTAATTAGAATTCTTTAATAATTTGCATATGTTGTGTCTGTACAAAATACATGATAAATACTTAGTTTTCATTCTCATAAATCTGGATTCGTATCCGCAATTAAATTATTCAATTGTTGTGAAATTGTTTTGTTGGCCGCATTTTACCTTCGTTCTTTTTAGGTTCTCTTCTTATTACCTGCTTCTTTGTTTCGCTATTAAGGTACGTTTAATTATATCACAAATTGTATTATATACTATTCTGGTACACTTGTTCATGACATATTCATTTTTATTGATATGATAACTAGTTTCTTGTTTATTTTTCCATATTTCAGGACTTACATATACAATTTTACTTTATTTATATACTTGCTTACATCATATTGCCATAATTTAATGTATGGTTTGTTAGATTTTTGTTAAATGTATGGTTAACCTTATTTGTTAAATGTATACTTGTTTAATCTTATTTATATTAACAAATACAGTAGAAGTTAGTGTTTCTTGATAAACTCTTTATTAAATCTATGATTTGTTACATGTGTTATGTTATATTCATAGATAAAGATGATATTATTGCTTCATTTTTTTGCCTGTTATATTTTTACATTTTTTATTATACCCAACATTTATTGATGTAATATATACTTTTTTTACATATCTCATTTAATAATATTTATAATAAATATTCAATTATACTTATTATATATATATTTCACAAATATTGTTGCTACACATATTTTGATGCTTTAAAAAGCATCAATGTTGTCTACATTTAGGCATTCAGATATGGATAGAAATGTCGAAAGGTGTCAAAAGTATGCTGAAATGCCAGAAAATAAAAAACAAGAATTCTTGCAACAAATTAGAGAAACCCAAGCTGCAAAAAAGAGAAGCGTTCTTTGCCTACGCTTCATCAAACATTTCCAATCAACATCGCTATTCTTTCGTTAATAATGAACCTTCCAGAAATGAACTTCTTATTCATCAATACTCTAGTCAACAAATACAAAATTAGTCTTTCCATTTTAATGCAAATCGTGTTAAGCAAGGTATAAATTTTTTAACCTATATTTGTACTTTTTTTATGACTGCTGCACAAAGTGATCATGTTATTTTAATATGTTTTAAGGGATAAATAATCGTTGCTCTTCCTCAAAGTTAGCAGCTTTGCAAAATTTACCTGTTGAGCCTCAACAGCTTCGTTTTGTTCTAAATTGTGAACATTGTCATGAAAAATGATTTTATCTCGAACCTGCATCATTCTATTGTTCATCACGACAGATTTCCATTATTGCTCCTCAAATGCATTATGGTTCGAAACGATTATTTTTTGGCAATGATGAAGAATTAGAACATTTCAGGAAGAATGTTCATACATACAATAACAATGTAGTGTTTACTTCTGATGAGCTCGGTCTGATCAAGAACTAACAAAAAACAAGAAAGGGGTTTATACATTTCATGTTCAAGGATAAGTTTATCATTTCCTTGATAGTTTAGTGCCAAAAAAAAAAGGTATGTGGAATCCAACTCTATTTCTTTGATACTAATGAGGAACTAAAAAGAAGGACTAATAGTTGTGATAACCTTCGTGAGAATACATTAAAACTGATTATGGCAATTTTATAAGATAATCCTTATGCTAAGTTCTTTCAAAGTCTTAAAGACATTCCGTCAATTGAGAATCATGAAATAGTTCTGAGATGTTATCCTGGCTTTGATCAACGTGTTTATAATCTTCCTTGTGCATCATAAGTGGCTGCTATATGGACTGAAATTAATGATGAACAAATTAATAAATGTCCTCACATCCAAGTCTATGCTCATTCGGGTGCAAGTTATAGAATTCAGTCTTATTATGCATGTAATGACTTGCTTCAATATCCACTTTTATTCCCTTGCAGTGAATCTAGATGGCATCGTGGCATTAAGCGGTTGATTTCACAAAGAAATAGGAGGAATGTTTTGGATGAAGAGAGTGATGTTCATTTGAACTCCTTTACTGATTCGTTTGAATTATTCACTGTCGAAAACATAGGCAAGTTTATCATTTTTTGTCATTTATTAAATATTATTTAATTCCACCATTTTATTTATCAAATTTAACTTCTTTACTAATAGTTGCTAAAGAAGGATATTATGAAGATGATTTGGTTTCTGCTAGAGAATATTATTGCTATCAGCTCCAAATAAAAGATAAAGATGAGTCTATATTGCTCCATAGCTTAAGAATGCTTCAACAATTTGTTGTGGGTACTTATATCAAGATTGAAACGGTCAGACTTGATTTCCATAGAAAAAACATAATGAGATACGAACAAAAATTTTGCAAGGTGTTTTGGATAGTATTACCATGGGTCAAATAGAGGTTATAGGATTGGCCGTCGAATTGTTCTCCTAGCTTCATTTATTGGTCGCCTAAGGGACATGAAACAACGTTATCTTGATGCTATAGCTCTGGTACAAAAATATGGTAAACCAGATAATTTTCTCACTCTAACTTGCAACCATATATGGAGAGAAATACAAGATAATCTTAAAGTTCAGGAAAAGGCATAAGATAGACTAGACTTATTTGCTAGAGTATTCAGAGTTAAATTTGAAATTCTAAAAAATGAGTTGATCAAAAAACAAATCTTTGGAGATGTGGCTGCATTTGTTTATGTTATTGAATTTTAGAAGCGTAGATTTCCTCATGCTCATTTATTACTAATATTTAAGTCGCAATTTAAATTGCTTAATCCAGATTCTTACGATCATATCATATATGCTGAAATACCTGATCCTGATCAAAATTCACAATTATATTCTCTCGTCATTAAGCATATGATTCATGGTCCTTATGGTTTTATGAATATAGGTTGCCCTTGTATGATAAATGATGTATGCAAAAACCATTATCCCAAAAATTTTACTCTTTTTACTATTCATGGTGAAGACAATTATCTATGCTATAGATGGAGAGATGATGGAAGGAAAGCGAAAACTTGTAGACATGAGATTGATAATAGGTGGTTGGTTCCTCATAATCCGTACCTTTTAATGCTACTTGATTGTCACATAAATGTTGAAATATGTTCAACTGTGAAGCTTGTTAAATACTTATACAAATATGTCTTTAAGGGCCATGACCTTATCAACTCTAGCATTGTTGATCAAGATAGCGCAACTGATATTGATAAAATCAGTAATTTCCAAGAGGGTCATTGGATTTCACTTCCTAAAGCTTTATGGTGTGTATATGAATTTTGTCTAGCAGAGATTAATCCATTAGTTTATATACTGCAGGTTCATCTCCTAGATCAATAGTTTATTTCCTTTGACAAAAATGCAGATTTGTTTTATTTGTTCAGAAATATCAACTTCTCAAAAACGATGCTGACCGATTTTTTCAAGATGACTTTGACAAATAAAAAGGTAGAAGAGATGAAATGTCTGTATAAAGATTTTTTGGAACATTTTGTTTGGAGTCGAAAAACAAAAACATGGTCGGAAGGAAGCCAAAGAAAAGTAATAGGAAGACTGGTTATCGTTGACCCTAGAGAAGGAGAAAGGTATTACTTGAGATTATTGCTTATACATGCTAAAGGACCAACATCATTTGACAACTTGTTAACTGTTGAAGGTGAGAAAAAAAGCTGTTTCAGGGAGGTTGCATTGCAATTAGGATTGCTAGCATCCAACTCTTATATACAACAAACACTTAGGGAAGCTATTATGTTTCAAATGCTAGCGTCACTTCGACTTTTATTTGCTACGCTCTTGTTCTGTTATTCACCAACAAATCCTAAGCAGCTTTGGGAAACGTTCAAGGACGACCTTTGTTTTGACTACTAGTATGCTTCTTCTTCGTATGGTATGTATACATCTAATGACATTGAAAAAGTGGCTTTTCAAGATATTAATAAATCTCTAGAGCAAATGGGGAAAAGCTTGACCGATTTTCATTTTACTAATCATCAGTTTCATGTTGATTATTATGAACATCAAACTAAGGAAATACAAAGTGAGATGAACATACAGGTTGATCCAGAAGACCTATTATTACAATCAAGGTTAAATAATGAGCAGAAGTACATATTTGATTTAATTAAGAATTCAGTTTTGGCTTCAAGTGGTGGAATTTTTTTATTTATGGTCCTGGTGGAATTGGAAAAACTTTCTTATATCGAGCTCTCCTTGCTAATTTATGATCACAGGGATATATTATAATTGTTATTGCTACATCGGGTGTTGTAGCATCGGTCCTTCCAGGTGCTAGGACAGCTCACTTAAGATTTAAAATTCCGCTTGATTTATCGAAGAAAAAAGTTTGTAAATTAAACAAACAAAGTAGTATTGCAAAATTGATATTTGAATCTAGTCTTATCTTATGGGACGAGGATTCCATGGCAAAACGAGAAGCCATTGAAGCATTTCATGTTTTGCTTCAAGATATCATGGACTCTAATCAACCTTTTGGAGGAAAATTTGTTGTATTTGGTGGTGATTTTCGTCAAACCTTGCCAGTTATTGACCAAGCTACAAAACTACAACTGATTGATTCGAGTCTTCTAAATTCACATCTCTGGCCACAAATGCATAAATTCTCTTTGATGATAAATATGAGAGCTATACATATCCCACTTTTTGTGAATTTTTAACGTTGGAGAAGGCACTTAGCCAGTAGATGAACAAGATCAAATATCCTTGCCAAAAGAATTGGTTGTTCCTTATGATAGTAAAGAGGAGTCTTTTAATAGGTTATGATTTTTTCCATTACATATTTTACTATCCTTTTTTTACAATTACGATTACATTTTTCTAATGTATCGTTATCTTAACCAGGTTACTTGAAAACGTCTTCCCTGACCTAACCTTATATTCATCTAATCCATATCAGATGATAAACAGAAGCGTACTATATCCATCGAACAATTGTGTTGATGAAATTAATGACATGATGACTCAAAAATTGTCAGGAAATATGCGTTCATACATGAGTTTTGACAAAATAGTTGACCAAAGACATCAAGCTGATTATGAAGATTTTCTCAAGTCTTTAAATCCTAAAGGCTTACCTCTACACAATCTCTTACTTAAAGAAGGCTCCCTAATTATGCTACTGAGAAATTTGAATCCGACTAAGGGATTGTGCAATGGCACAAGGTTGATATGCAGAAAACTAAAAGATCATACAATTTTTGCAAAAATTGTGTTTGGACCTTACAAAGGAAATTTGGTTTTTATAACTAAAATTCCCTTGCAATCTTTAGAAAATGAAAAAATGGGATACCTTGTTAAGTCAAGATGACTTTACTTAAATATAATTTTGATGTATAACAAAAAGAGATAAAATAGACGCAGACGCAAAGCAAACGCAAAAGCAGACGCAGACGCAAAGCAAACGCAAAGCAGACGCAGACGCAGATGCAAAAGCAGACGCAGACGCAAAGCAAACGCAAAGCAGACGCAGACGCAAAGCAAACACAGACGCAGATGCAGACGCAGACGCAAAATAGACGCAGACGCAGACGCAGACGCAGATGCAAAACAGACGCAGACGCAGACGCAAAACAGACGCAGACGCAGACGCAAAACAAAGCAGACGCAGACGCAAAAACAAAAACAAAGCAGACGCAGACGCAGACGCAAAACAGACGCAGACGCAGACGCAAAACAAAGCAAACGCAGACGCAGATGCAAAAACAAAAGCAAAAGTAGACGCAGACGCAGACGCAAAACAGACGCAGACGCAGACGCAAAGCAGACGCAGACGCAGATATAATAATGAATTAGACGATAAAAAGAAGCAGACGCAAGAGTCAGTTTGAGTTAGTTACAGAACTCAATTGATTAACCGCTTCTTTCAAGATTCAAGATTCAAGATTCAAGATTCAAGAATCAAGAAGCAGTTAGAGACGAAGGCTATAAATACAAGTCGAAGT
>JAOSBO010034400.1:0-30600 GCA_027563915.1 Erythroxylum rotundifolium | reverse complement strand
TCTTTTTCATGCTTAGTGTCAGTCATTCTTTTGCTCATCAAATAAGAATTAGGAAAAGGAAGGTCTTTAAGATTTACGTCCTTACCATTAGCTTTATTGGCTCCATGCTTGTTTGACTCATCTTACTCCCTTGCTGTGGCTTGTTCATTGTCGGTCTCAAGATTTGTTTCTTTGTTATTATAATTGTGGACTTCTTTTTAGCCAATAATGCTTTCTTTTTAGCGTTTTCATAATTCTTCATTTTTCTCAGAGTGGAAGACAACTCATCATATTCAATCTCTTCCTCAACTACTTCCTCATCCGAATCCTGAAATTTCACTTGCTTCCCAATTCGAAGAGTGATGGCATTCAAACCCTTAGGATTTATAATAGCATTAGAGGGAATAGGGGCACTGCTCTTTGCTTGTTGCTTACTCATATTATTGGATAACTGAGTGAGATAAGAGTTGATGTTTTCCGTCTTTGTTTCCCATTGCTCCATCCGTTTCTCTAAAGCATTGAACCTAGCAGCATTCTTGGATGAGTCTTGTTGGATTAAAGAGGCTATAGAATTGAACTGGTTATCATTAGAAGTCCTCTCGTCTTTCATCAATGCCATCATATTGTGCAAGAGTTGATTTGTGTCTTCCTTCTGTGGAAGATTTAAAGCTTTTTGTTGGTTCAGGAACTGGTTAGTAGATGGACTGGCCCCTCCACTTCTTTGAAATTTGTTTGAAGGTACACTCTTGTCATTTCTCCAACTAAACCGAGGGTTTGCTTTCCACCCCTCGTTATATGTATTTGAGTATGGGTCCCACTTCTAATTTGGCCTCCCCTGATAAACAACAGATACGTCTTCATATCGATTAAGGCAAACACTAGCAATATGCATCACGGACCCATAAGTTTCGTAACTTGCTGCAGTAAGGTCCATAGGTGTTTATGGACAATGTACACTCATATTTTTCAACTCCAAGGTAATAAGGGCAAGTTGAGTAGTCATTTTGTTTTCCAAAGAGTCTACCTTAGACTCAAGACTTTCCATGTTTCTATAGTTTACTGTTGAAGCTCCCAACTCATGTACACCTCTAGTTTCTCTTGCACTGTATTGTTGGTGATTCAAAGCCATCTTCTTAATTAGATCCCAAGCCTCTTCAGTGGTGAGGTCTATTAGTAAACCTCCTGAGGCTGCATCTAACATACCCTTGTCTTGACTCTTCAGCCCATCATAAAAATACTACACCAACTGCTCGTCTGGTATTTGATGGTGAGGGAACTGTGACAATAGATTTTGAAAGCATTTCGATAATCATAGAGAGACTCATCAAAGTCCTATCGAGCCGAGTAGATTTCCTTTCTCATTGATGAAGTTCTGGAAGTTGGAAAATACTTTTCCAAAAATGCCTTCCTCAAATTCCTCGAATTGTGATAAGCGTTTGCTACATGTCTAGGAAGACTCATTTACCACTACCTTGCTTTTCCTTCCAATGATAAATGAAAAACTTTCCACAGCACTTGATCTAGAGAAGCTCCCACTAATTTCATGCTCTGGCAAATCATAGACAATGATTGCAGGTGAATATACGGATCTTCTCCCTTCAAACCATGAAATTTTGGAAGAGAGTTAATAAGCAATCCTTTTTTCTCAAAATTCACATCAAAATTAGGGCAAGCAGCAGTAAAAGGATCATAATTAACATCAGAGATTGTAGCTTCCCTAATGGTCCTTCTTCTAAGGTTACCATTATTCTCACCAATTCTCTCTTGCTCTCCATTACCTCCATTATCACCATTTCTAGGTTGGTAGGCATCAAGGTGTTGGTTTTGCAAATTAACTGGATTTTCAGCCATTGTCTCTCTTTCTAATGACTCACCCTCGCTGCTTGATAAGTTAGACTCTAGTACCTTGCTAGTCCCTTCTACTCTCTTTTCCTTCCTAACTTTTCTCAGGCTTTTCTCAATTTTAGGGTCTAAGGGTAAGAGTGTGGTTTTTCGGGGCATGCAAAGGAAAAATTCAAAAGAAATTAAAAATGAGCAAAATTGACTTGCAAGTTCACAAAATCAACTAAAAAGATAAGATATGATGGATGCAAGTGTGTGTGTATAAAAGTATAAATGCACAAGTAAAGAACACTTCAGAGCTATGCAGCAGAGTTGGCCATGGCGACGTCAATAGTTCACCGCGGCATAAATTTCCTGAAAGGGATCCTCGTAAAATCCTGAAGAGTTGTCCGTGGCGAAACTGAAGGTTGGCCATGGAGAACTTACACCGATGCAACAAATAGACTCTAAACTATGCAGAAGTAAATGTTAAGTCTGGAAATTGAAAAGAAATCAGTATATAAGTTCTGTTTGCAAAAATTCAGATGCCAAACAAAATGAGAACCTATGCTATTAATAGGTGTGAAACTAAACTATCTAAAATGCAATCTAAAGACTTTTTACCATCCTCAACAGCAATTATGACAAATGTTAACCTAGAGAACCAATTGCTTGGTTCCCCGGCAACGGCGCCATTTGATTAGACCTTTGTTTCGCTAAGCTCTTGGAGGCTGAATCAAAGAATTCCAAGAATTGCACTATAGGGCGCCACCTCAGGTCGTTCACTTAACCGGAAACTAAACAATTGAATATAAATTAACCTACTTTCAAATTGATTGATAGAACTAATTTAAATGTAAAAACAAATGTTTATCGATTTTAGGGAGATATTAAGGTGAAAGTTGAAAAACACAAAGACTATATAATGATAAAGTCCTCTTGAAAGCGAGTTTTGGCCTTCATTGTTCGAAATGATTAAAGAGAGAGTAGAAATCACTAAGTTGCAAAAATGTGAACCTTGAAAGACTTTTTCAAGTCCAGGATCTTAATCAATGAAACTCCATTTCTTAAAATCCCATTAAGCGCTCTTAATGTGTGTAGATGGATTAGCTAATGCAATCGTTCAAATGTAATACAAAATCATCTCAACATCAAACACAACCATGCAAGATAATAGAGAGTCAAAAGATTTCAAATGGACATATATGAAACTTCATACATTTAAGCTCAAAGTTCTACAATAACCAATCCATTCAACACATAATAAATATCCGACACTTGATTAAAACTATAATCAAATAGCTCTTCTACAAATTATAAATCCTTGACCTAGGATATATAAAATCATAGCTGAACTATGGATTAAGCTACTCCCCTTTTCCAGCCCATTGAACTCTAGCCATCGATACACCTTCAGGAGGAGAAGAAACGCCTAGCCACTCATAGAATTCAGAAACTTCACAACCTGGAATGCTCCTAAATCACCCATGATGGAGGTTTGACAGTGGAAGAAAATGTAAAAGGAGAAGGAGACGTATTTGTAGAGAAAATGATGAAGTAAAATGTCTAGGAATATATTTTGTCACCTCTGCCCTTACTACTTATCCTAAAATAGGTCTTTTAATGATATTCGAGTCGGGTCATAAGGATGGGTGAATGGATTTTTCAAAAATGATTCGGGTTTCAGGTTGCTGTTTTGAATATTTTGCCACAGCAAAGCAAGGAGTTCGCCACGGCCAAATTTTCCCGAGAGCATTTGGCTGTTGATTCACATCTTTCACTACAGCGAAGTAAGGAGTTCGTCGCGACCAACTTGTCCCAAATGGTTCTCTTCTTTGATTCCATGGTTCAGCAATTTCTTGGTCTTCACTCTTGGCTCTGCTTCTTAAATGTCCTGCAAAGAAAAACAATAGTTTGCAATATCAATTGTCCTATAAATCAAGTGAATGAAATTACTAATTAATTATGACAATTTTACCCTCAAACTATGTTAATTCAAAATAAGAACACTTAAAATAAATTAGGCACAATATCCAACAAAAAGAGCTGAAAAGTACAACAAAAATATAAAAAATGCCACTGAATAATAATGAAATTTTGGGTTCAATCAGCTGAAATCCTTAAGTCCCATAATATGGAACTCCGAGATATCATTCAAAAGATGCATGATAGGATTAAGGCTAGTCAGGCGAGTTCGAGCACAGCGCTGCCTCAGTAGGTAGAAAAAGACTCAACTAGTGAAGAGTCCGAAGAGGAAGAAGAAATAGAAGAACTAGGCTAGAAGAAATTCCTAGATACAATCTCCATAAATAATAAGATAGTGACGGATACACTTGTAAGGAACTCTATAATGATGAAGGAGATGGCCGAAACACAACGATGTCAGAATCGGGATATACATCGTATCCATCAATATTTTGAGGCTCAGCGTATTCAATTGCCACCTCTGACACCATCCCCGCGTCCATCACCATGAGGCTTTATCTAACCTCTTTCTTTTGAAATTTAGATTGCATTTTTATTTTTATCTTTTTTTGTTTTACCTTAATTTATGTTTCTTCCTTCCTTATGTTTTTTTTATCCCCTTCTCACATTGAGGACAATATGTTGTTCACGTGTGGGGAGGGTTATGTTTTTTTCTTTAGACTTGAATTTTGCATATTATATGACAGTTGTTAGGTTGCATTTTGAGAATTGTATGAATGTGTCAATGGCTTAGATGGATTGGAATTGATTTAATTTTAAACATAAAGAATCATTAGTTCGCAAAATTAGGGAATTAGGATCTTTGGCTAGACATGCAGCTTAATTAGGATTTTGTGTGAGTTTTCACCCTCTAAATTGTCACATCCATTCATAATTTGAGGCCTTTGGACTTAAGTAGCTTTACTAGTATTTTTCACAGAAATGAGTAGCTAAAACAACAAGATAGGCAATAAAAAAATCAAATCATGTTTTCTAAATAAATAACTATTTTGCTAGCCTTCAGGTTATGAATAGAACTTGTAGCCATTTAAGAACCTGATATAGCTAAGTAGCCGGATCGACATGCTTCATAAATGTGTGCCTCCACGTCAAAAGCATTATGACATTTCAACCAATTAGTTCAATAAAAAATGAATTAGTCTAGTAATCGGATCGACATTCATAACCAATGTTTGCCTCCGAGTAAAAGACTAGTCCTTGTTTTAAAATAGATAAACAAATTTAAAAAATGTTTTATAATAAAAACCTACCTAACTTGTAATAGCTTGACTTTTCATGAAAGTTCTTAGGAGTAGTTACAAAGTCTGAATGGCTAAAGAATTATTAATGTGTGCATGTAATTGAAAAGTGTAAATAAATTAACGCTTGGATTTGGATTAATTTTTATATTTGGTATAAATCCCCCAGACGCATATTTTGCATGTTAATGAATTGAAATGACTCGAACGATTGTGTTTAAAATTAAATTGATTTCATGAAGTTGAAGTCATTGTCTTATTTCTGCATTATGTGTTGTGTGATTTTATGTGTTTATTGTTTTGTTCGCTTGAGGACTAGCAAACATTTAAGTATGGAGATGTTGATAAGTGTGAATTTTATCATGTTTTAGGGCTTATTTTTTATGTATTTAAGTGTTAATTGAATTGTTTATGGTGAGTTTAGGTTAGAATTTTCTTAGTTTATGTGTTTAAGTGTTTTTATGGGTTAGTACAAGTCTTTGAGCTCAAATATTATGTTTTTGAGGTACCTTGATGTGTTTATTAGTGTTTCAGGTTCAACATCAAAGAACAATGAAGTTTCAGAGACACTTAGGACAGAAGCATTAGAGCCATCCCACAATCATAGCTTGATTGCCATAATCAAGACAGAAGGGTTAGATGTCGCCCACGGTCGTGGCTCTCGAGCAGAGGTATAAACAAATGAAAACCTCAAATTTCAAGGGATTTTTCAAACCTTTTTTGACCCTGGAAAAACCCTAGGGCTACTCAGAACACAAAAGGTATTTAAAGAACAAGACAAAGGAGATGAGGGAGCTTTTGCATCAGCCACTAATTGAGAAACCCTAGAGAGGGTTCATCAAGAGATATGGAGAAGAAGCCTACGTGAAGTACTTCCTGAAATAGGAGGCTTCTTGCTATTGCTACCTCCATTATCTATTCCAATCTTAATTTCGATCTATTTTTAAATTTTATTATTATATAGAGCTGGGATAGCTATTGATTAATAGATTGCTTGAATGTTGAGGATGTCTAAACTCACCTTCTGGTTATATAATTTTTGATTTAATGAAATTTGATTGTTTGCATTCTTATTGGATTAATTCTAATTTAAAGTCTGCACTTGCATAATTTAGTGATAAACTGAGAGAGTGAATCGAGTGAAAAAATATTAAATTGGGCAAATGAGTGTTAGGTAATTTAATAAAATAAGAATTAAATCAAATCGGTAATTTGTGCAAAGAGAGATCTTGGATAGGATTCTTGATAGTTTTTGGACAACTTCAGATCTAATTAGAGATTTGGATAGATTATTAATCGAGAGATTGCAATTCTTATAATTTGATTAGGGTTTTGATGATTATAACTCGAGAGAGAGTAATCAACCCTTGGACCATCTAAAACCAATAATCTAGTAGTTCATAATCAATTAGGTTAGCATTAAAGATAGAAAAAGTTCCCCTTTCTTCCAATTGGTAGTTCTTTCAATTGGTAATCAATTAGGAATGCGTGATTAAAATAAACTCTTGCCTTAGTTTTGTTTATTTTGAATTATTGTGTTGGCCTTAGATTTTAGGATTACATTAACCCTCCTCGAGGGATGGAAATCTTAGGTACTATGTTAATGACTCATGCGCTTGCAAAATATTGAGGTTAAAATATTAAAACTTACATATATCAGAAAACCATGATCAATCACTATTTGGGAGCAGCTAGCCCAAGCATTCCTTACAAAATATTTTCCGTTGGCCAAGATGACAAAGATCATAAAAGAGATCACAAATTTTCATCAGAGTGATGGAATATAAAGCCTGGGAGAGGTTTAAAGAATTACAGAGAATATATCCCCACCACAACCTTCTGAGGGAGTTCCTGTTACAGATATTCTATAATGGTGTAAATCAAAGTGCAAGAGGAACCATAGATGCAGCTACCAGAGGTTCTTTGAAGAGGAAGACTATTGATGCATCTCATAACCTTCTAGAAGAATTGGGGAGCAATAGATGCATGTGGTCAAGTGATAGGAGTAGACAGGGGCAAAATAAGCAAAAAGGTATGATTCCGATTGACTTTATTATAGCTTTACTAGCACAGATCATAGCTCTTACCATACAGTTGAGCAACATGCAAGGAGCATCTTCATCTACGACAAAAGCTATGCAATTACAGTATGAGCTATGTGCGCAAAACATTACGGCTCTGCTAATTGTTTCTTGTTTGGAGTCAGTGGTACAAAACAAGTAAATTACTTGGGTCAATCACAAAGAGGTAATAATCCTTACTCGAACACTTATAATCCGAGGGGAAAAACCACCCAAATTTTTCTTAGAATACTAAAAAATACAAATGGCCAAGCAAGACTACAAGGACCTCCTAGATTTCAGCAAGACCAAATTGGATCTATAGAGAGAAAAATGGATAAATTGATGGATGTTTTGGGGTCCAAACTGGCAACTTAATAAGAGAACCAAACGAGGATTTTTGCCAGCCAGTAGGAAAGTTAAAAAAGGATAGAGGCAAAGTTTGATCAGATTTTGAAGAATTATGCCTCATCTATCCATAATTTGGAGGTTTATGTAGGTCAACTTGTTAATGTTTTGTCTTCTAGAAGTGCAGTTAGTCTATCAAACAATAATTAGGTCAACCCAAATGAACAACTCAAAGCTATTACACTTCGAAGTGGCAAGCAGATGGAGGATCCAAGTGTGACCAAATATAGCTAAAAAAAGGGAAAGGCAAGGCGATAGAAGAAAAGAAAGAAGAAGAAAGGCCTTTGATACCACTACCACCCTATGTTGATGGTAAAAATAATCTGCTCGTTTTACACTCAAAAATCATTTTATGCTCAAAAATTGCAAGTGTATGGGTCTTAACTTATAGCTTAAAAGTGGATATCGGTCCCACGGGGATTGATGCCCAGACACCACTTAATCTATATCAAAAAAATTTTAAGAAATTAAATTTTTTTCAATGAAAACAATTTCAAAAATTAAATTAAAGTTAAAATATTAATAACAAAGAATGAACAAAACCACCAGTGCAGAAAAGTCAAAATTCAAGAATTTAAAGACTAGAGATTACTTTCTCCCCATTGTCTCCCTCCTATTTTATTAATCAAATTATATCTCACCGAAGATTTTTGAATGTATTAATTAACCTCTCTCAAGGTGTAATTAATTTTCCCTAATCGAATTTAATAGGATCAATTGAAAGATCTCTCAACCTATCCAATCACTCTACCAATTCCACAAGGTTCTAAGCTATATTATAGGTGATCAATTAACCTAGCCGAGATCTCTCTTCTAACTAGTCAATTAACATGATGATTGTAAGTCTATAGGTGACCAACTCTCATTGTACAATCCTACAGAAATTTATCTTACTCATTCTCTCGATTTGTTGCAAGATAGAAATTAAATCACAATCATCAAAGACATTTTCATTCAATTCAACAAAATAGGAGTTTAACACAATAGTTCAAAAGTAATCCCTAAAACTAAATCAGCCTAACATGGTCTCCATAACATCATTAACATTCAAATAAACCATTTTACAAAGAATAGACGTGATCAAAATGATAGAAAATTGAATAAAAAGATTACTTTTCTTCCTTGCCAAATCTGGAATTCTTGATGTTAATGAGCTATTTTCCCCAATCTTGATGATAATCCTTGACTTCAATCCTTCCTCAAGACTCCAAACCTGTGTTCTTCACTAATGAAAAACTCTTTTCTACAGAGAGGTTTTGTCCCCCTAACTTTGGAGGCTTAATTGTGCTTTTACAGTCCAAAAATCCTAAGTTTAATGAAGCCTTGCATAAGGTCTCAATTTATAATTCCCACAATCGTGAGAATTGATAGTAGAAAGACTCCTATTCTCTTCTCCTCTTTGATCTCTAGCCTAATCTCCAAGTTGCTCCATCTTCATTCTTATATAAAAATAGTCCATTCTTACCTTAGATTAGCACCAAACATAAAAGAGCAACAAAGGAAATCAAACTAAATGAAATCATACAAAATGAGTCCTAAACTACAACAATAATAAAAAACTATGCAAGAAACACATGTCAGTTTTATAGAAGACCATAGACTAATGCACAACTGTCACCCGACAAGCCTAAACTTTCGTATCCACAAAGGGTGAAACAACATCAAGTGGACACTCAGTTTTCTAAGTTTTTGGAGAAACTAAAGAAGCTGCAGATTATCTTATCACTAGTGGAAGTTTTGGAGTGCATGAACAAGTAAGCAAAGTTTCTTAAGGGCATACTCACACAAAAACACACTTTGGAGGATAACCAAATGGTAACTTTGATGAAAAATTGTAGTTCGATCATATCAAGCCAAATGCCTTCAAAAAGATCCAGGGAGTTTTACCATTCCATGTATTGATGGTGAGTTTGAATTTTCTAAATGTTCATATGATTTAGGTGTAAGTATTAACTTAATGACTTTGTCTATTTTCAGGAACTTGGAACTAGGAGAGGTCAAGCTAACATCCATGCTAATTCAACTTACAGATCAATCCATAAAGAGGCCATTTGGAGTTGTAGAAGAATTATTGGTAAAAATGGACAAATTTATTATTCCTGTTGATTTTGTTATGTTAGATTTTGAAGTTGATAGAAATTGTCCACTAATTTTAGGTAAACCCCTTATGAATACTAGTAGGGCATTAGTTCATGTGCATAAAGGGAAACTTATGTTGAGACTTGGTGATGAGCAGGTTAAATTTAATATGTCAAAATCTTTGAAGAAACCAATGGATGGTAATGTGCGTATGAAAATTGATGTTGTGGATAAGTGTGTGAAGGAGGTTGAAGGGGAAGTTAATGAAATTAATGAAGTGCACAAAGATGAGTGTAACGTCCCATTATCACAGATTATATACCTGACCATCCAGAGGACATTCAAGTACATATCCTATAACAATGACATGTTAGAACAGTCATGTTCTCTTATATGGCATCGTACAAAATACACAATACTTACAACCTTAACTATTCATTTCATTCATTCACAAAAGTTTACATTATAATAGTGCTTTCAGTTAACAAATATTTACATTACCAAAATGTGTGAAAGTTTACAACGCTTTATACGCAAGTTCTAAATGACATAACAAGTACATAAACATAACTACTGCTCCTCAGATGCCAGCTGACAGACCTTTGAGCCATAAATTAATCCAAAATGTCCTTTTAGAAAATATTAGGAACTAGGTCTCCTGTCTTGTACCTAAAAAGCCACGTTGTAATTTTTATGAGTTTTGCAAACTCAGTGAGTGAACCATCATTGATGATCTCACTCAAATCAGATACACAAATAACACACATCCAACCAATTTCAAAACAATTTTTCATCACAATGGCACATAATGAATGTCACACATTTCATATACATTCTTTTAGAACATATATAACCTAATCAATCACATTATCAACAATGGCATATCACTTTATCATCACAATCAGAGAAGGTTTCATAATCATAAATATACAAATGCAAATGCATATGAGACTCCATATTCATTATTATTTGTTATGACCGAGCACATTTCAGATACAAATACAAATACTAGCCCATTGGGCTCAGTCAGCTACAGAAACTATGGAGTAAAGCTTCTAAACTTAAAGTTCTTTCAGACTGATCACTCTGACCACGATGCCTTTATCTGATCATGCATTTAATGAAATGCATCAAATTAGAGAATATGTCATCAAAAACATTTACTTATGATGCACAGATAGAATCTTAGATTCATCGGACCTCGATCAACTTTTGTTAAGTATTCAGAAATCATTCATAATCATATGTTCATATGCAATCAGAACACGTCCAATACATTCCTAAATATCAATCTCCTCGGACCATTAAAGTTCAAAATTATCACAATCAAATCATTAGCAGTTCATTATATGGGAATTAAATAGAAACAGAAATAAATCAATCCTAGTGATATCATCTAGGTTGACTCACAGTACACTCCCGTATATGCTATTACCTGGATGGTCTGACCATGTCTTGTCAATGGCGTTTGACTTGAGCACCTAAATACACATACATTGTACACTTTACTTTCATGATCAAACAACTATATATTCAATTATGCACATATATATGTGTGATTTTCAATGCATACTCAATGATTTTCCTGGTTTGTAACCTTATTCAAATTTCTTAACCAATCAACATCATACATTGTATACTACCATTTTGCAATCAGGTTTTGTATCTTTAAATTAGCTTGATTTACTCCAAATTCATCAATCATACTTTACACTTATCATTGAACATTTCCATTATCCAAAAGATTCTTATAATACACACACAATTGGTACTTTAATCTGAAATTTTAGCAAGCTAAATCTATATATTCACTAAAATTTTTCCAACAACATATACTCATACATTCATCTAATTCTCATTCATAAATAACCTATGTTCCTCAATACTCATTCATCCACACCTTATACACATTATTCATGTCCTAAAAATCATGTTTGCATTAAAAGAACTCATTTATTTCTTTAACAAATTAGAATTTCCAGATTTGAACTCAACACATCAAAACTTCTATTCTTTATATTATGACATCAATTAACTACATAAACTTATCAAGATCTTAACCAGTTAATCAAGCAATAATCTAGGCTCATTAATAACGTTAATTAAGTCCAAATATACGCATTTAGAGTGAAATTTCCCAGCTGTTTCAACAAGTACACAAGGCTAAAATTAAAATTCCATAATTTGTCATCAATATCACTAATATGTGTAACTTTTCTAACTTCAATACCTCACAAATTTAACAAGCTTAAAGACATCACTAGCGTCTAAAATTTTTCAGATTTCATGTTCCTTAAAGTTACTTCATTTCAGATCAATTAAATTTCCAAATTGGTTACACTAAGGCTTACAAAATTATGATTACTTATGTCATTAACATTCATTCTTTTACAACACACCTATAGCTCAAATTTTTCCAGATTTTCTCAAGATAAGTTTTGTGTCAGTTTTGTATGGCCATTAAGATATAGAAATTGAGGTTTATAGGCCATATGTTCTTCTAAAAAAATGTTCCTCTATGTCTTAAGTTTCTAATGAACTAAATTTAATACAATTTGGTTCATTATTCTTAGTGTTATATGCAAAATACTAAAGACTGTTCTCAAACAGTAACAGTAACCAAAACTCAACTTCAAGCTAAATTTCAAGACACTTAAAGATAGAAATAAATTTCTATTCGGTCATGAAAATTGTATAAATATTTACGTAGTTTAATATAAAGTTAAAGTAACCCCATTTTGATATCTACAGGTCAAGTTATGGCTAAAATACCGATGTCTGTTTAGTTGACGTGTCATACACCTTCTACACCCCTTCACCATAATTCATCAATTCCACTTCAATTACACCTTATTCATGCCTCAATACCACATCAATTTCATGTCAAGAACCAAATAAAAAATCATTAATTAATTAACTTACATATCAATAACTTCTACATATCAAAACCAAACCAGAAATTACCATACAATGATCATTCTTTTCCAACATAAGTCATCACCAACATCACATGCGTTTGACTCCAATTTGAACACCAATCTCATACCATTTAACATACCATAAAACTCAGATATTCACTTACTTGTTAGGCTTTCAATTCATCTCAAACTTCACATTAAATCAAGTCTCTATGCAAGTAAAATTCATCACAAACTTAAGATGAAAACAGGTTGATTATGGACAGCAAGATGAAGGTAACTTTCAGCTAGTTTTCTTAGCTATTTTGTGTAAGGTAAAAGGCTGGTTTTGGTGCAAAAATCTGGCTAAGGTTAAGGAAAAATATAAAGGAGAAAGTAGGAGTAATTTTGGGTGATGAAAACAAAAGAAAGAGGTAGCAAAACTCTGCTACATAAACTTGCTCACCTTATGCTAGGTGTCACCATTGAAGCACAACATTTATCCTAAAGCATGTCTTACATTTTCCTAATCAAGAAACTGCCATTAGTCCACTCAAGATGCTGCCATTACTCACTAATTAAGTTATCCACATGTCACTCCAAGATTGGTTCACTTTTCACACAATAATTTGTCCATTTGTCAATCAATTACTTGTCCATTTGTCACACTTTTCACTATGTCAAATGTCACTCAATTTTAGGCTTAATCATTTCCATATATCAATTTATCCTACCGTTTTGCATTTTTCCTATTCCTAATGTACATTTTAATTCATCAATTTTCCAATCCATAACATTTAATTCCAACTTACTAATTGAAATCCAAACATATCAAAATTCAAGACATACCAAATCACAATTCACATCATGTTCACTTAACATTTTTCATACCATGGAACCTATCAAATGAGTGCATATGCTTACTTGTAATGTGTGAAAATATCAATTCGTGTATTAATGCTAATGTTATGCATGTATATGCAATCCTTAATCTAGGGTTGAACCCTAAGCATATACCGCAAAATAAGATATTACAATGTGAGTGTGAAAGAAGAAGAATTATATAAGAAAGTTGATCTAGAGAAGATGAAGCAAACAAGTACACCCACACCACCTTCAATTGTTAAGCCCCCCACTTTAAAGCTTAAACCCTTACTGGTCCATTTGAGATACACCTTTTTAGGTAAGAACTATGCTCTACCTGTCATTATATCTAACCATCTAGATTGTGAGCAAAAAGAGAAAGTGTTGGAGACCATTAGGAAGAGGATGAGAGCCATGGGGTGGCAAATTTTTGATATTAGGGGGATTAGCCCCAATGTGGTGATGCATAGGATTAACCTAGAAGAAGGATGTAAAAATGTGAGGGAAAGACAGAGAAGGTTAAATACAAACATGCAAGACGTTGTGAAGAAGAAGGTCATGAAGCAGATAGTGAGTGGGTGAGTCCAGTATAGTGTGTGCCTAAGAAGGGTGGCATGACAGTGATAGAGACTGAACATGGTGAGAAGATGTCTACTAGGACCATCATAGGTTGACAAGTGTGTATTGACTATAAGAAGCTAAATTTGACCACCAAGAAAGATCATTCCCTTTACCTTTTGTGGACCAAATGATTGAGAGGGTAGCTGGTAATTTTTTTAATTGCTTTCTTGATGGATATTCAGGATACAATCAAGTATTTATATACCTGAAAGACCAACAAAAAACTATGTTCACTTGTCTTTATGGGACTTTCTCATATCAGAGCATGCCTTTTGATTTATACAATGCATCTGTCATATTCTAAAGGTGCATAATGGCCATATTTGCAAACATGAATGAAACTTTATAAAGGTATTTATGGATGACTTCTCTGTCTTTGGAAATTCTTTTGATTATTGTTTGCTTAATTTGGACATAGTGCTTCAAAGAAGTGAGGAGTCTCATCTAGTCTTAAATTGGGAGAAGTGTCATTTCATGGTCTAAGAGGGAATTGTATTAGGTCATAAGATCTCATGCAAGGGGATTGAACTGGATCACGCTAAGATAGAACTGATTGAAAAGATACCACCTCCAACCAACATCAAGGGTATCCAAGCTTTCCTTGGTCATGCAGGGTTCTACAGATAGTTCATCAAGGATTTTTCTCTTATTGCTAGACCCTTAACTCATTTATTAGTTAAAGTTGTGTCTTTTGTTTTTTACGATGACTGTTTTATTCCTTTAACAAGTTGAAGAAGGCACTCATAACGGCACTAATTTTGACATCGCCAGATTGTTCTTTTCCCTTTAAGATTATGTGTGAAGCAAGTGACCATCCTATTAGTTGTGTACTTGGCTGGAAAAAACAGAAAAGGTAGTATACTATTTATTACATAAGAAAGACTTTGACAGTAGCACAACTAAACTACACAACTACTAAGAAGGAATTTCTTGTTGTGGTATTTGCTTGTAAGAAATTTCATTCTTATCTTTCAGGCTCACAATTTATTGTTTTTATAGACCATACATCATTACGTTACCTATTTGCTAAGAAGGATACATCATTACTTGAAAGGGGACACTATAAAAAAGAAGTGAAAATCAAGGAGAACTTTCCTGATGAGGCCCTAATGATGGTAAATAATCCTTTTCGTCCTTGGTTTGTAGATATTGCAAACTACCTCTCAGGTGGCATTCTTCCTTCTAATTTTTCATATCAACAAAGGAAGCACTTCTTATTTCAATGTTCTTGTTATATTTGGGATGAACCTATACGTTACAAGATATGTGCTAACAGTGTGATTCACAAATGTGTCCCTGAAGATGAAATGCTCGAAATTTTAAGGCAATGTCATAGCTCACTTTATGTAGGGCATTAGAGAGCTAACAAGACTGCTGCATGAATCTTGGAGTGTGGATTCTATTGGCTAACCTTGTTCAAGCATACTTAAGATTTTGTGCTGAAGTGTGATGTCAAAGAATGGGCAACATATCGAAGAGGGATGAGATGTCGCTTTCAAACATAATGGAGGTGGAGATATTCGATATGTAGGGCTCGAACTTTATGGGACCATTCCCATCCTCCTCAAGTAACACTTACATATTGGTTAGGGTTGATTACGTGTCTAGGTGGGTTGAGGTAGTAGCTACTCCAACTAATAACGAAAAGGTGCTTCAAAAGTTTATCAAGAAGATTTTTACTAGAATTAGGGTGCCTAGAGCGAATATAAGTAATGGGGGAGCCATTTCTCCAACAAACATTTGAGGTCCTTTTAAGAAAATACAATGTTCATCATAGAGTGGCGACCTTTTACCACCCCTAAACCATTGGCCATGTGGAGGTGGTGAACAAAGAGTTAAAAAAGATTTTTGAATAGGTAGTAAACATGTCAAGAAAGGATTGGGATTTGAAGCTGGATGATACCCTATGGGCTTACAGGATAGCTTTCGAAACACTAATATGTACCAAACCATATCGACTTATGTATGGCAAGGCTTGTCATTTGCCATTGGAGTTGGAGCATCGGGTCTATTGGGAAGTTAGGAAGTTGAACATGGAATGGAAGCTAGCATGTGAGAAGAGACTGTTACAACTTGATAAATTGGAAAAGTTGAGATTTGAATCTTATGAAAATGCCAAGTTGTATAAAGAAATAGAAAAAAAGTGGCATAATGCTCACATTAAAAGAAGGAGTTTAAGAGTGGAGATTTGGTGCTTTTTTTCAATTCAAGACTTTGGTTATTTCCCAGAAAGCTTAAGCCAAGATAGAGTGGACCCTTAAAGATCCTTCAAGTGTTTCCCTATGGATCTTTGTAGTTGAAAAATTACAGGAGTAAAGCATTCAAGGTCACTGGGCATAGATGCAAGCCATATTATGGAGGGACATATACACAAGAAAGGGAAGTCATCTCTTTCCTTTCTTCCACTTTTTCATGAATGCATGAGGAATGGTCATGCTAATGACCTTAACTTAGCATGTTCACATTTCTTTTGTTTGTCCTTGTTTATTTGTTTGCTTGATTTATTTAGTTGTGATTATGTTTGATTTAAGTTTGTTTGGTGTTTATTTAGATTTTTTTATTTTAACTTTGTTTTCTCTTCAAATTTCTTGTTGGTTAGACGATTTGGATGTGTTTGTAGGTTGCGTGAATGTTAAGAATGCATGCTAAGCTTGGAAGAGGGTTAAGAAGTGGAAAAATTGGAGTAACCTATGACCATGGGAAGGTTCTCCAGAAAGTTTCTATAGAGTTAACCCACGATTATGGGAATGATAAGGATTTCCACGATCGTGGGAAGCCCCTTTTGAAAAAAAAATAATTTCCCCATCCTCTTCCTCTTTCTTCACTCTTCAATTTTTCACATCATCTCTCTCTAGAAAAAATGAAACCCACTCTCTCAATCTCTCAAATTCTTCATCTTTTAGTAAACTCTTGATATTTTCTTAACTTCTTCTATCGATCTTTCATTCCTTTACACTTATTTCACATTAACCACTTAAAAATCCAAGGATTTGGTGAGATTTTCTCTCCTTCTCTTTAAAAAACATACTCACCCCTCTTCTTATTTTTGTAGATTATTCTCCTACAATGGTTCTAAAGAAGCAAGTCTCCCGAAAACCAACCAATGAACTACCCGTTGAAGTCTCCGGAGAAGGCAAACTAGATATGGCAGCCACTTTTTATACCCTATTTCCCATTTTTCATAAGATAAAGGTATGCGATTTCGAGACTTTAAATATAAAGAATTAATGCCTCCTAGATACTTTGATTTTGAACTATTGGAAAATCTAGGATTAAAGCAACATGTAGAGAGATTGGCTGTGAATATCAATTGGTGTTGGTTAATTAGTTGTGATCTGTCGATATATCCTATGATGACTGTCAAATTTTTCACCACTGTGTGCTACAATCCTAAAATGGATATATTTTGGTTTAGGATAGGTGGCCATGCCTATAAATTGATTATACTGTCATTTGTGCACTTTTTATTTATCGAACACTAAAGTTTTGGATGATTACTATGACTTTTATATGGGTGAAACCAATTTTAACTCTAGGAATGCATCAAATACTTTAATTTGTAGCACCAAGCACTTGCTTCTTCATAATTTTATGTGTTTAATGGTTTTTAACAAAATTGAAAGTAATAAGTGCTCGGTTAAGGAACTTTTCTTCCTTTGGTGCATGGATCAAAAAATCAAAATAAATATCCCTTATTGGATTTTTCAATCTATTGTGAGTTGTGTTAATAAGAAAAGCTATTATTTTGACATGTCATACCTTGTTACTTTTTTGGCTTTATTTTACAACCTTGAGGTGGATAGTGTGCGTACGGCTAGATATGATGTTTTTGAAATCCCTGATTTGAGACACCCTAAAATTTTAGAGCCCTATTCTATAGAGCTTTAAAGTCCATAGACTTGCGCAACTATTAAAGACAAGAAAGATAAAGATGCAGCCACTTCCAGACCGACCACATCTCAAGCACCTCTGGAGCTCTAAGAAGAAATGGTAGAATAGGAGCCAACTATAATAGTAGAGGTCGACAGATTCCAACAAATCCTCAACCAGATGGCCTCTAACCATCAACAAATGACACTACAAATTAATAGGCTTGACACCTAGATGAGACAAGTACACAAAGAGCAATGGTACACGAAGAAGAAATTACTCAAGTTCATCCAAAGGAATAATATTGAAGTCCCTTCTCCAATGTCTTTTCTACCACAATCTCTATGAGCCTTCTTCCCTAAAACTTTTTATATTATTTTATTTCTTTTGTTTGGTTTGATGTCTTTTGTTTGGTTTGATGTCTTTGTTTGGTTTGATGTCATTTTACCTTATTTTGTGGTTGCATTGTCACATTGAGGACAATGTGTTCTCTACATGTGGAGAGGTGACATTTGGTTTTTCAATTGCATTATTTTAATCTGCTTTAGTCACTGTTTGCATTTTGTTAAATAGGATGCATGGTTTAGGCATATTATGTTGTTTTGTGTTAAGCAATGGAACCACACTTGAATCATTTTGATTTGATTTGTCATAAGATTCTGTCATGATAGTTGGAATTAGATTGAATGCATGTTTGAACTTGGATTAGGCAACATAAGTAGAGAGTGAACCATGTTCAGTGATGAAAAGTAGTTGGCTACATAAGCTCAATCACAATTTGACACTTAAGCAATGAGGTAGTGTAGAGATGCATAATGAATTTTCATTTGAGCCAATATAAGGATTGTGCCTATATGACCCCATCTATAGTTTTTTTTATTTCTTTGATTGTGTGATGCTTCCTTAGGTTATTACCTTCTAAACTTGTTTTGAATCGGTTTGGGTCTACTGGATGAATGCTTAATAGAGATTATTAAGGCCCTTTTTATGTTAACCCTTAGCTTAAATGACCCAACTTTTATTATCCTTTACTACCCCCGTTAAGCCCTAACCATTTTGTTTCTTGAAAACATCTAAAATTTTAAAACCCAAAGCCCCATTACCCTACCCATTCACAAGCTTAGTAAAGTATTAAGTGATGCATTAGTTCGGGATTTTTCCTACAATTTTTTTCCCAAGATGAATTTAGTGATACTCCTGATCTTGAATTACATTGTATTTAGTTTCTATTTTAATCATTTTTTATTCCATTTATTAAAAAGAAAATGAAAAAAGCAAACGAGAAAATTAAAATAAATGGAAGAACATTATAGTAGTATCAATAAGTGTGGAGTAGTAGTATATTTACATTTGTGTATTTCGTAACTACATTTTGTTATTCTTTTATCCACTTATTACTTTACGAATGCTTATGTTAAACCCTTTAACCTTTTTACCTACCTTAAGCCTTACCGCATTAAAACCCTAATCAAGTCCTTTTGATCTATTTATGCATGCAATCATTGTAAAGGAGAATTGGTGTATTGGCAAGCCTATGGTAGTGTAGTTTCCTATGGGGAGCTTGAGCAAAACACTAACCATCAAATACTTGAGAAAAATGAGTGAAATCATAAGGAAGATTCATTTTCCATCTATACTTTGTTAGGTTAGCCATGGTTGCATGCATCACATGTATGCGTATGCAGTGGAAGTGTTGGAATCAAAATTCTGACAACATGACAACCTGAAAACCACAAGATCATACATGCATGCAAGGATATGTAAAGAACATGAAATATAAAACATTTTTACCTTTGTTTCTCCTCCTTTCTTATTTCTTCTCCTTGTTTGGGTTATTCCAAACCCCAAACCCTTCTTTGATCAACCCAAGAACACACAAAGATGGAAGATGAAACAATGCATAAGGGTGTTAGAACACCAAACTTGATGAATTCAAGTAGATGTCCAAAGGAAAGATAGATCAAAGTTATCTTATATGCACGTTGAATTATATAAAAATTGCTTAAATTTTATAAAGATAACTCAAGAACTCTTTTCACTCTCTCTAAGAAGAGTTCTCGACCCTTAGGTTCCTGGTTGTTTTATACACTTTAATTAACACTTAATTCAATCAAGTCTTTATGATGCCAATTTGTTGGAATATTAGTAGATTAACACATGAACTCTTCGATAGTTAATTGTCTAGCTTATGAACCTTTCTATAGACAATTACTGTGTAATTCATTCTTTCACCATACTATACCCCAATTAGTTCAAAGTATGGGCTATATGTCAACTCCAACTAGACAGACTATGTCACATCTAGTCCAATTGATATTAGTTATTGTCCTAGATTCTCATTACTTTATGTGTCATTAAAGACTCTCTTCATAACACATAACTGCTCTGGTCAGAGACTTTTAAGTAATGACCCTGACAAGAGGTCGTGGGTATCATCTCCTTCTATCAAGAGTGGTGAATCCTCTATCGGCAACCCAATTACCTTCAAATACCAATAGTTGTACCCAATCATCACCCTAAGAATGGCCTCGTCTTAAGGTAACAAGGAATGATGTCAAAGCACAAAATTGGTATCTAAGATATCCTTAAGTACCTCAAGTCTAAGGATATTTGCACCATTGCTATGTTGAGATTAATCATTGACATTCAATAGATCATCCATATGATAATCTCATAGTTGGTCATCCGATGTAATTACTACCCTCACGATCGTCGCATGTGAGTCAAGATCATGGCCTACTTAAATTTGGCCATACATACAATGTTTTTCATCTGATATTTTATGCGTGTGACCCTTAGGTTCCCAATTATTTTAGGTACTTGAATTAACTCTTAATTCAATCAAATCATGAAGGGTTTCATAATGTCAATTTGTCGGAATATAAGTAGATCAACACACAAACTCTTCGATAGTTAATTATCCATCTTATGAACTTGTCCATAAACAATTACCGTGCAATTCATCCTTTTACCATACTATACTCCACTTGGTTCAGAGTATAGGCTATATGTCAACTACCACTAGACTGAATATATCACATTTAGTCCAATTGATGTTAGTTCTTATCTTGGGTTCTCATTACTCTATTTATCATTGAAGACTCTCTTCATGCATATAACTACTCTAGCCATAGACTCCTAAGTAATGACCCCGATAAGAGGCTATAGGTATCATCACCCTAAGAACAACCTTGTCTTGAGGTAATAAGGAATGATGTCAAAGCACAGGATCGGTATCCAATTTATCCTTAAGTACCTCAAGTCTAAGATATTTGCACCATTGCTATGATGAGATTATTCTTTAAGATTCGATAGATCATCCATATGATAATCTTATAACGGGTCATCTAATGTACTTATTACCCTTAGTAAGCATCCACATGTTAACTCTAAACATCTCATGTTTACAGTTTATGAGCTCCACTGCTCAATCAAATCAAAGAGTATAACATGTGCTAGCCTGTCTGGATTAATAATGTCTTATCTTATTAATCCTATGACTAGGGATTATTTAGATACTAACATAATTGCACATGATAGGAATCTCATTATCATGATCTCATCATGATTTCCTTCATGCTATGTTTTGTATCATAGACTTCATTAATTCGATTTAAGATCAACATCAATTCATATATAAAAGAATATCAAACTAATGAAAAATGACTTTCTCTTTATTAATGAAAATAAATTCAATACAAAATTGCCAAAGGTGATTGCCTTTAGAGCACTGCTCTGCAATCTCCCACTTACACTAAAGCCAATCGCTTTTGTATCTAACACCATAAGCGAGTACTTAAGAATCACATTTTGTTTGAGGAAGTGGTATAGTCAAAGGATCAGCAATTTTCTAATCTGTAGGCACTCTCTCAATCTTCACATCACCTCTATCAATTATCTACCTGATCAGGTGATATCTTTTGAGTATATGCTTGGACCTCTAATAAAAGCTTCATTCTTTAGCTTGAGCAATAGCCTTATTGTTGTCACAGTACAAGCAATATTAGGTCTACTATGCTTAGAACTTCTCCAAGTTCCATGATGATCTTCTAGATCTAAACAGCTTCTTTTGTTGTTTCAACATCTACAATGTACTCTAACTTGGTCATCGAATCTGTAGTTGTCTCTTGTTTGGAACTCTTCCAACTAACTACTCCACCATTCAGTGTGAAAACATAACCTGACTTGGATTTTGAGTTATCCTAGTCAAATTGAAAAATGGCATCTATATTCCTGCTCACTGCTAGATCTGCGATTCCATATATCAAGAATACATCCTTAGTCCTTCTTAAGTACTTTAGGATATTCTTGACAGCCACCTAGTGACCCTCACCAAGATCTGATTGATATCTGCTAGAGTAAATGATATTTTAGGTCTTGTAAATAACATAGCATACATGATTGATCCTACTGCCGAAGCATATTGGATCATACTCATAAGAGTCCTCTCATCTTAAGTCTTGGGACACATAGATTTTGAGAGTTTTATTCTATGAGCCATGGGAAGAAACCCTCTCTTGGACTGCTCTATGCTAAACCTGTTTAACACTTTGTCTATGTATGTTGACTGTGAAATACCTAGCAACTTCCTTGATCTATCTCTATAGATCTTTATTCCCAATATATAAGTTGCTTCTCCAAGGTCTTTCATGGAAAATTTTGGGACAACCAAACTTTGACTGATTGCAAACTTGAGATATCATTTCCTATTAGTAACATGTCATCCACATATAACACAACGAATATGATAACACTACACATAAGGTTCATCAGGATTTTGTGAGAAACCAAACTTTTTTATTGTCTCATCAAAACGGATGTTCCAATTCCTAGGTGCTTGCTTTAATCTGTAAATAGATTTTTGAAGCTTACATACTATTTTTCCATCTTTGGATACAAATCCCTCAGGTTATATCATATACACATCCGCAACTAGGTTTTCATTTAGGAAAATTGTCTTCACATCCATCTGTCATATTTCATAATCATAATAAGCAACAATGGCTAAGAGTATTCTTATCATTTTAAGCATGGCTATGGGGCTAAATGTTTCATCATAGTCAACTCCTTATCTTTGATGATAACCTTTAGCGACTAGCCTCGCTTTCTAGGTAATCACGTTACCTTCCATATCAATTTTCTTCTTGAAAATCCACTTGCGCCTTATAGGTTTTAATCTTTTGGGCGGGTCAACCGAAGTCCATACTTGATTTTCACACTTGGAATCCATTTCAAACTTCATGGCTTGAAGCCATTTTTCATATTCTGAGCTCTTTAAATCCTTTTCATAGGTTGTAGGCTCATCGTCCGCTATGAGCAATACATCATTTTTTTCATTTACGAGAAATCCATATCTCTCTAGAACATTGTGTATCCTACTTGACCTACTAACATTTTATGTGTTAGAAGGTTCAACTATTGTCTTATATCCATGAACAACAATTTTGGGTTAAGGTAGTTGATGTTCATTTATTTGAGCATCATGAACTTCATCAAGTTCAACTTTACTCCCACTATCTTCTCTTAGAAGAAACTCTTTCTCTAAAAACTTTTTGCTCTAAAGTATTATAGAATTAATATCCAATTGTTTCCTTCATATATCTTATAAATAACCATTTATTAGATTTCTCTTTATTCTTGTCTGATTGAATCTGTTTCATATAAGTCGAACAACCCCAAATTTTCATATGAGAAAGATAGGGCCTTTTATTAGTCCATATCTCATATGGAGTAACTTCAACTATCTTAAAAGGTACTCTCTTTGTCACATAAATGGCAATCTCAAATGAATAACCCTAAAAGGATTTCAGTTGATCTGTAAAGCCCATCATTAACCTTACCATGTCCAATAAAGTTTGGTTTCTCCTTTCAGCCACACCAATATGTTGTGTTGTGTAAGGTAGAGTCCACTGGGAGACTATCCCATTATCTCTTAAATAATTTAGAAATTCCTCATTTAAATATTCACCACCTCGATCTAATCGAAGTGTCTTAATACTTCTACCGAGTTGTTTCTCTACTTCACATCTAAATTGTTTGAACAGTTCAAATGCTTCAGACTTATATCTCATTAGATACACATACCTATATCATGAATAATGATCAATAAAAGTAATGAAGTATACAAAACCACCTCTGGCATGAATAGACATAGGACCATATACATCAGAATGTATTAGGTCTAATAACCCATTCATTCGTTCACCTTTTCCTCTAAAATGTAATTTAGTCATCTTGCCTAACCAGCAAGATTCATATGTGTCATATGATTCATAATCAAATGACCCTAGGCTACCATTCTTGTGTAGCTTAATCATGCATTTCTCACTTATATGGCTAAGTTGTCAATGCCATAAGTAGGATGATTTTAGGTTATCTCATTTTTCTCTTTTATTGTCATTGTTATTTAAAATTGGATTGGGCATATCTAATATGTAAATTCCATTACACAATGTACTAGTACCATACAACATTTCATTAAACTTAATTGAAAAATCATTGCTTGAAAAAGTTAAATAAAATTCCTCTTTATTAAGACATGAAACAAATACAGTGTTTTTAGTCACAACAGGTACACGGTAGCAATTTTCCAAAACTAACTCTAGCATACTAGGAAGATACAAAACATATGTCCCTACAGCTAACGCAGCAACTCTAGCTCCATTTCCCATACATAGGTCCATCTCTCCCATCTTGAGCAGTCTACTATCCCTGGACCCCTGCATATCAACATATATGTGTGAGTCACATCCAGTATCTAATACCCAATTGTTATAATCAAAAATAATATTTAGTTTAATGATAAATAACATACCTGAAGTAGACGATAAGGCATCTAATGCCTTCTTCTACTTTAGTAACTCCAAATAAGCTTTACGATTTCTCTTCCAATTTCCTTCCTTCTTGAAATGGAAGCATATCCCCTTTGAAGTTGCTCATTTGCCTTCTTTTTGGCTACACCTCGCACTGGCTTCTTGGACTTCTTCTTCTTTTGGTTCTTCTTCTGAGAACCAAAAGCAGAGTCCACCAGCATCACAGTCTTATTGTCTTTCCTGACAGTCTGCTTAGCTATTTTGAGTAGATTAACCAGCTTAGGTATCATTGTGGATTTATGGTTCATCCAATAGTTAAGCACAAACTGAGAATAACTATTGGTCAAACTAGTCAGACTTAAGTTTGTACTTAATTCATGATCCATTATAAAGCCCAAATTGCCTAATCTCTCAATATATCCATTCTTTTTCAGTGTATACTACATTGGAGATGAACTCTCAACCATCTTTGAATGGAAAGCAATCTTGAGGTCTCGAACCTTTCAGACCGAGCTTGCTCATCAAATAGTTCCCTCATATGGTAGACTATGGTATGAGCATCTATAGCCTCATATTGCTTCCGCAATGCTGGTGGCATAGAGGCCAGCATTATACAGCTAACTAACTCACTATTGATAGCAGGGGGATTGGGAAGTGGTTCATCTAGGACATATTCTAGTTTTTAGTATTTAAGAACAATTCTCAAATTCCATAGTCAATCCAAGAAGTTTGGTACCATAAGTTTATTAGAATCTAACAGGGAGCATAGGTTCACACTAGATGACTTCGTGGCAATTCAATAACCTAGAAGAACGAAAGAAAATGTTAGAATTTACACTTAATGCATATCAATAAGGGCTTTAATCACATGCATTATAGGTCTCACTAGTCTTATTCAAATCCATAGCCCTTACTACGATTTTGAGAAAACTTATAGTTTTCTTAATGGGTCGATATTTGATATCACCAAGAATGACCTTGGGTTTGGCCAACAAGCCACCATAGGTCAATCAGTAGGTATCATTCATACAAATTGCATTGATTTATGAAACTATCGACTTGTGTCATTAACTGTTGATTTAGCACACTCATTGGGTCATTAACTCTTGATTTGTATACATCCCATGTATATAACCCAACTTCACCTTTTCCACATTGAGTTGGCCAACAAATCAACGATTTCAGTTAGAACCAACCCATTAATCCGAAAATTTAATTTCCATGGTTTGAACATATTCGTGTAGAGCGCGCTTGACCCAACTCTAAAAGAACTCTGGATCTTGCCATATCAATGGAAGGCGTAAGTCCTAATATTTCGTTTGAGGGATTTATTCTTTGGTCTCATCAATACTTAGATGATCTTGAATATGTATATTAGATATATACATTTAACTTGTGGACAACTCAATTGAATTGAGCCTATGTCCATAACTACCCTTAAAATGCATCTAATGCATGAATCACCCAAAGGAGGTTTAATTTAGGTTGTGACTTGACTATGCATCTAAAGTTCGTTATTCGATTCAACTTTTGAACCTAATCGGGTACTAGTGTTAGTCTTGGCTAATCCAGATTATGAATGTGATTCAATTAGGAACCTTAAAATTCAATTATTTTGATGTTCAGATTAAACACTTAATCCTAGAATTTATGCCTTTTTCTAGTCATACTAGAAATGCTATGCTCTACTTGGATTAATTCTAAATTAATCCTTAGGGTTTTAAAATTCTCGTACATCAATTAGTCATCTATAATATCCCTAGGTCATATCAAATTTATCTAAACAATTTTGGCACATGCCAAAATTATCTTGACAGCGAAAATCATTAAGATAAATAAGTTAACTTTTTAGACACTAAAGGGACCGATTTGATGTTCGGAAAATTTTCGAAACCCTAATATCAAGCACAAGCATTAAACAAGTTATTACCATAGAAATAATACATATATTATCACATAAGAACCTTATTTAGGTCTCATAACTGAAATATATACATTATAAGTCATTAAATAGGTCAACTCCATTAACTTTCAAAAAATTGACCAATATTGACTTTAACTTTATTTATTAATTGAATCAAATTCAATTAATTCTTGAAAATTTTCAGAGCCTTATACACATTCTAAATGTGTCTAATAAAAAATTCCAAAACCTAATTCTTAGAAAGTATTTATTAATAAATAGGAAATAGCCAACATATCACATGTGTATGACACTTGTCATATTACTCCTAACACAAGTCAAATATTACATCATGCACACATAAGATAATCCCTTTAACAACAAGTGTCATGCATCTCATACATGTGGAAACATCTCATCTTTTATATGTAGGAATAAAATTTATAAAAAAAATTAAAATTAATATGGAATTTTCGTGCATGTATGTTCATCACATTTCCATAATTTCCATAACTTCATACATGCATCAAGCTAAAACTAAATTCATAATAAAATAACAAATAACATTTAATTGCATTTCCTTGGTACAAAAACATAAAATAACATCTTATAAACATTTCTATGAAAGAAAAACAGAAAATTTTTCTAGAATTATTTAAAATTTTCAAAATCAACACATGCAATTAGTTTTCCAGAAAATCCCATAAATCAACATATGAACAGTCTGCAAATTAATTCGATAAAAAATAGCAAATGGCATTCAATTGCAATTTTCTTTGATAGAAACATAATATAACATCATATTATAAACATTTATGAGAAAGAAAATAAGAAAAAAATTTATACATTTTACCCGAATTATTCCAAATCAACATGCATGTTAGTCACAGCCCAGCAAACACTTTGCACTTGTTCAAAACAACATCTGTTACATGCATAAACTTGCTCTGATACCACTGTTAGGTTAGCCATAGTTGCATGAATCACTTGAATGTGTATGCAATAGAAGTGACAGAACCAAGATTCCAACACCATGACAACCTGAAAACCGCAAGATTATACATGAATGCAAGGATATGTAAAGAACATAAAACTTAAAACATTTTTACCTTTGTTTTTCCTCCTTTCTTGTTTCTTCTCCTTGTTAGGGTTGTTGCAAAAACCAAACTCTTCCTTGATCACCCAAGAACACACAAAGATGGAATATGAAACAATGTGTACGGGAGTTAGAACACCAAACTTGATGAATTCATGTAGATGTTCAAATGAAAGATAGATCAAGGTTATCTTGCATACATGTTGATTTATACAACAATTGTATAAATTGCATGAAGATAACTCAAGAACGCTACTCACTCTCTCTAAAACTCTTTCTTTTAGAGCCCTTATCAACTCACTAATATCTGCAGGAAGTGATTAAGCCCTTATCAACTCACTAATTCGTGGCCACGACCCTGGGCCTTTTAAAAAATGGGCTCGCCTTCGGCCACGATTATAGCCTACTTAAATTTGACAATATACACTATGTTTTTCATCCAATCTTTTGTGCGTGTGACCCTTAGGTTCCTAGTTATTTTAGGCACCTGAATTATCTCTTAATTCAATCAAATCATAAAGGGTTTCATGATGCCAATTTTCCATAATATAAGTAGATTAACACACAAACCCTTCAATAGTTAATTGTCCAACTTATGAACCTTTTCATAGACAATTACCATGTAATTTGTCCTTTCACCATACTATACCCCACTTGGTTTGGAGTATGGACTATATGTCAACTCCCACTAGACTGACTACGTCGCATTTAGTCCAAGTGATATTAGTTCTTGTCCTGGGTTCTCATTGCTCTATGTGTCATTGAAGACTCTCTTCATGACACATAACTACTCTAGCAAGAGACTCCTAAATAATGTCCCTAAAAAGAGGCCATGGGTATCATCTCCTTCTATCAGGAGTGGTGAATCCTTTATCAGCTACACAATTACCTTCGAATACCAATAGTTATACCTAATCGTCGCCCTAGGAGCGGCCTCGTCTTGAGGTAATAAGGAATGATGTCAAAGCGCAAGATTGGTATCCAAGATATCTTTGAGTACCTCAGGTCTAAGGATATTTTCACCATTGATGAGATTAGTCATTGACATTCAATAGATCATCATATGATAATCTCATAACGGGTCATCTGATGTACTTACTACCTTTAGTAAGCTTCCATATATTAATTCTAAACATCTCATGTTTACAGTTTATGAGATCTACTACTCGATCAAATCAAAGAGTATAACATGTGCTAGTTTGTCTTGATTAATAGTGTCCCATCTTATTAATCCTATGACTAGGGATTATTTAGATATTAACACAATTGCACATGATAGGAATCTCACTATCATGATCTCATTATAATTTCATCCATGTTATGTTTTGTATTATGGACTTCATTAATTTGATTTAAGATCATCATCAATTCATATATAAAAGAATATCAAATTAATGAAAAATTCCTTTCACTTTATTAATCAAAACAAAGTCAGTACAAAAGTGCTAAAGGTGATTACCTTTAGAACATTACTCTAGCATACTTATCTTTGAGTGATGGTGTCATATGTTGAGTTTGCTTATGTACACTAATGAAAAGTAGTCATGATGTGTGTATTAACTTGACATTTGATTTAGCCCAAAATTGAGGGATTGCATCGTTTGATCTTTCTGAAAATGAAGTGATGAAATTGATTGGTTATGTTTGATTTTGCTTGAGGACAAACAATGATTTAAGTGTGGGGAAGTTGATAGTTGTGCATTAGTGTGTGTTTTTTCTGAGTATTTGGTATGTGTTTCTTGCATAATAGGTTATTATTGTTGTGTGTTGGGATTTATTTTATATGTTTTTGTTTAGTTTAATCTTTATTGTATTCTTTTATGTTTGATATTGATTTAGGGTAAGAATTGATTATTTTGATGTAGGAAGGGAGGTGGCAACCTTTTTCATTGAGACAGAGACTAGGAAAGGAGAAGAGAAGAGGAGGAATTATAATGCAGGAACCTACGATCATGGGTTTCATGCCAATTCCCATAATCGTGGGATGTCTAACCTAAAGATATACGTGCGGTTCACTTATTTTTTAGGTTTTTTAGATTATATAAGGTTATAAACCCCTATGGATGAAAGAGCTTCGCGAGAGACTTTCCTTCCTGAGTAAAAATGCAGGTTTAGAGCTTTGGGAGAGGTAGAGATTCAACAATTTGGAAAAGAGCATACCAACACCAGATTTTCCAGATTCTGGCCAAAAAGAGGAGGAGTTTAATTCATTTAATTTTCTTTTGTTTTTCTCTTCTAGAATTTGTATGATGAATTATTTGATTGTTAGGGATGTTATGGACATCGTGAGTGGCTAATTTAATTGTAGATATTACTTTTGAACTTCTTGTTAAACTCTTATTTTGTTGATTTGAATAAATGAAGCTTTTAATGATTGGTTAAATTATACCTTGCAACGTATTAAGAGATTGAGTTAGGCTATTTGTGTAAAGTTGTCCAATGAGAGTTGGCATTCTATAACCTACATTCATCAAGTTAATTAATTAGTTAAAAGAGAGATCTTGGTTAATTTAATTGATCACCCATAGGATAACTTCATAATTAGTTGAATTGGTGGATTGATTTTGTAGATTGAGAGATTACTTAATCATCTCTATTCAATTTGGATAGGGACAATTAGTTACACCTTGAGAGAGGGTAGTTAATACATTAGGATATCTTAGGTGAGGCACAATTCAATTAACAAAATAAGAGAAGACAAGATAGGGAAAAAGTGATCTCTAGTTGTGAAAATCTTGAATTCCATGTTTATGCATTTTTTAGTTATCAATTGTGTTTTGTTAGTTGTTTAATTTATTTTATTTTCCATTTTATTTCCATAAAAAATTTGGTTCTTAAACAAAGATTATTCTGAACTAAGTTGCGCTTAAGCACAGTCCTTGGGGGATCGAGATCTACTTATTACTATAAGTTATGACTCATATAATTGCGGTTTTTATTATAGAACTAGGAATCTGCTTTCCTTC
>JAOSBO010034380.1:0-11296 GCA_027563915.1 Erythroxylum rotundifolium | reverse complement strand
TTCATTTAATTTCTAACTTCAAATTTCCAAGCCCAACATAAAATAGCTATCTAAACACATAATTAAATCAACTAAGGAAAAATAATAAAAAAAATAATTAACGAATAAATCCATAAGTCAATTAATAATTAATTCGAATAAAATAAAAAAAAAATTTCGGGGCCCAACATACATGGACTCTTTCATTTGTCTTAATCTTCCTCTTATGGGTACACAGGTCTTTAAGTTATTTAGCATAAGCAAGAACCCGTTTCACAAGAACAAGAAAAGGTATATTGATTTCCACTTTACTAAACAAATCAATGATATCTTTTTCATGCTTAAGGTCAGTCATTCATTTGCTCAACAAATATGAATTACGAAAAGGAAGGTCTTGAAGATTTACCTCCTTACCATTGGCTTCATTGGCTCCATGCTTGCTTGATTCCATATACTCCCTTGTTGTTGCTTATTCCCTATAGCTCTCTGAATTAGCTCCCTTGCTCTTTGATTCGGTCTTCTTTTTAGTCAAGACTGATTTTTCTTTGGAGCTTTCAGATTTCTTGATTTTACACTTTGTTACAGACAATTCTTCACTCCCAATCTCCTCTTTGCCTACTTCCTCATCTTAATTTTCGAACCTCACTTGCTTCCCACTTCAGAGAGCTATTGCGTTTAAACTTTTGGGGTTAATAACTATGTTTGAAGGGATAGCTTCACTACTTCTTGCTTGACTCTCACTCATGTTATTGGAAAATTAAGTAACAAAGGAATTGATATTTTCAGCTTTTGTTTCCCATTGCTCCATTCTCTTTTCTAGAGCATTAAACTGAGCAGCATTCTTTAATGGGTCTTGCTGAATTAGAGGAGCTATGGCATTGAACTGATTGTTGTTAAAATTCCTTTCCTCCTTCATCAAAGTCATCATATTGTGTAGCATTTGGTTGGTGTCCTCCTTGGGTAGGACGATCAGGGCTTGTTGTTGGTTGGGAAACTGGTTAGTGGAAGTACTAGCTCCTCCCCCTTGTTGAAATATGTTTGGTGCGCTTCCCTCTTCATTCCTCCAACTGAGCCTAGGTTTCCATCCCTTGTTGTAATTGTTGGAGTAAGGATCCCATTTCTGGTTTGTCCACCCTAGATACACTGCAGACACCTCCTCATACCTTCTTGAGCAAACACTGGATATGCGCATCACTGACCCAGAAGTATCGCAACTGGCTGTGGTAAGATCCATAGAGTATGTCGGATGGTGCACATTCATATTCTTCAGTTCTGCAGTGATGAAGGATAATTGTGAGGTCATTCTACTCCCCAAAGAGTCAACTTTTGACTCCAAACTCTTCATTCTTTTGGATTGGGCTGTTGTGTTGCCCAACTTGAGTACTCCTCTGGACTCCCTAACACTGTACTGCTAATGATTTAGAACCATCTTCTTGATGAAATCCCATGCCTTCATAGTTATAAGATCAATTAAAAAAATGTCCCGATGCCACATCCAACATACCTTTACCTTGACTTTTTAACCCGTCATAAAAATATTGCACTAACTGCTCATCAGGTATCTAGTGATGGGGGCATCTAGACAATAGATCTTGGAAGTGGTTACAATAATTATAAAGGGATTCATCATAATCTTGTCGTGCTGAATAGATCTCCTTCCTCTTCGATGAAGTTCTAGAGACCGGAAAATACTTTTCCAAGAATGCTTTCCTTAAATTTGCCCAACTATGGTAGGCATTTGACACATGTCTTGGAAGACTCATATACCACTCCTGGGCCTTTCCTTCTAGTGATAAGTGAAAAACCTTCCAAGTACTTAATCAAGTGAGGCTCCCACTGGATTCATACTTTGACAAATCATGGACAAAGGCTGCAAATGCATGTAGCGATCCTCTCCTGTCAATCCACAAAATTTAGGAAGGGAGTTAATGAGTAATCCTTTAACTTCAAAATTAACATGGAAATTAGGACAAACAGCAGTAAGTGGATCATAATTAACATAAAAAGTAGTTGCTTCCCTAATGGTTCCCCTTCGTTGATTCCCATTATTCTTTCCAACCCGTTCATGTTCCCATTACCTCCATTATCACCATTCCTAGGTTGGTTAACATGAAAGTTAGGGTTTTGCATAAAAGTTGGGTTCTTAGCCAAGATCACGCTGTCTATCAACTCACTCTCACTCCATAGCCTACTAGACTCTTTTTCTCTTCTCTCCTTTCTATTCTTTCACAAACATCTCTCAATTTCAAGGTAAAAAGGTAGAAGTTTGACTTTCTTGGGCGTGCACAGAAACAATTTTGAAAGGTACTAATGTAAAGTAAAGGTAAAAAAAATTTCTTGCAAGCATACAAATTCAATTTAAAAGGCAAAATGTGAAGGATGCAAGTGTGTGATGTGTGAAAGTGAGTGTAATAATAAAGTGTGCAAGTAAAGTATGTATATATGAAAAAGCAACAAAGAAATGTTCAAAACCATGCGGTGTAAAATTGCTAAGTATGTAGTGTGCAAAAAGTTTGGTATCCTATTTGTTTGAATTTTTGAAAAATTTTATGCTAATGAATGATAGTGAAATCCTATACTATTAACAACTATGATACTAAACTATCTAAAATGCAATCTAAACTAAGGTTCCTCACCTCACGTAGTAGCAAAGAAAATGACAACAGCTAACCTAAAGAACCAATTGCTTGGTTCCCCAGCAACGGTGCCATTTGATTCGAACCCTTTTGTTCTTACCATTGGAGGTCAAATCAAAAATATTTTTAATTCTAAGGATTGCAGTATAGAATGCAACCTCGGGTCATTTCACTTAATTAGAACTTGACGAATGGAACTAAGCTAGCATATATGTCATGATATGCAAACTAAGTTAACAAGGAAAAGGGCGTTTTAGATCTTTGGAAGTTTGGAAAAAATAAGCGAATTGTAAAAAAATGTAATGAAAAGTATTTTTGAATTTTGGGAATAAAAAAGTGATAAAATCAAAACAATGTTCAAATGATGATAGTATCCTCTTGAAAATGAGCCTTGGCCATCATAGTTCAAAACAAATTTTTATAGGAGTGAATCACTAAGTTTCAAATGATAAACCTTAAAGAACTGTTGAACTTAAAGGTTTCAATCAATGAACTCCATTTCTTAAAACCTTGTTGAATGCTCTCAGTGTGTTCAATGGGTAAGTTAATGCAATAAGTCATTTTGGGATCTAGAATCATCTCAATATCAAACACAACTAGGCAGATAAAAGAGAATTAACCAATTCACAAATAGACTTATATGAGACTTCAAATATTCAAGTTCTAAGTTCTACATCAACAAATCCCAATAACACATTGAATGCCCAATACTTGATTAAACTCTAATCAAGAATATTCAACTACAAATTACAAATCCTAAACCTAGGAGTTCATCATAATGTAGCTGAATATAGAATAAACTACTCCCCTTTGAAGCCCGTTGAACTCTAGCCATCGCTACATTTTCAAGAGGAAAGAGGTTCTTAGCCAAGCATTACTACAGGAGAGTTGACAACCGGGAGCCCATTGGAAGCATCCATGGTAGCAGTTATCGATGGAGGAGTTGACGGTGAAGTGGAGTGGAGTGGAGTGGATGATGGATGATGGAGTGTCTGAAGGTTTTCGAGAGTGAGAGTGTTTTTCTACTTACTATGTGTTGGCTTTCTTATTCTATCTCCCTCTTGACCTAAAATGGTAGGTTTTTAAAGGAAAATGGATTATGGATCAGGTTGCACAGTAGGTAAAATTTTTAAAATGGTTCAGGTATTCAAAGGTTCGCGGCGGCAATAGATAAGTTTGCCACGACGAACTTTTCTCTAAAGTTTTAGCTGCATTGTTGGGTCTATTGCTACAGCGACAGAATTAATCTTCACCGTTGCTAAATTTTCCCAAAAGTTTTGCTCGGAATTCATCATACTTCACCGCGGTGAACTTCTTATTACACCTGTTGGCTTGTTGACTTGACTTCAGCCTTTCCTTGACTCTACATCTTCTTAAGTCTCTTCTCCTTGAGTCTCCTCCAAAGAACAAATGGTAGTTTGTAGTATTAATTGTTCTCGAAAAGTTAATTAATGCAATTAATACTGATTTGCAACAAATTTTACTCTCAAACTACATAAAATAAAGGTAGACACTCAAGAGTCAAATTAAGCATAAAATTTAGAAATAAGAGCTAAGAATTGTCATTAAAGTCATGAAAATGTCTCCAATTTGTATATTAAACTTGGGCTCAATCAAGAATCTTAACAAATTAGTCCACTACAGAAATGAGACTTCAAAAGTTCAGGGACGTGAGAATGGAACAAAAGATAGGGAGGCTGAACTTGCTTATGAAAGGGGACGTGACTCGATTGAAGAGATAATTATCTCACTTGCAAACCTATCTGGGGGGATTAAATATATGTTAGAGCTACCCAATATTGTAATAATCTTCAATCGACAAGAAGAATGTATAGCTCTTTAAGAATGCATCACGTTAGGAATTCGAACAATTTATTTAATTGATACAAACTATGACCATTTGCAGATATTTCGATTCCAGCAAATGATGAGACTGTGGCTTCAATCTGAGCAAATGATGAGACTGTGGCTTCAATCTGATTAATTCTTAACAAATTAGTAGTTGCAATTGTGAGGGCCATTCAAGCTATATACGAAATCCCTAATTAATACTAAAATATAATTAATAAGTTAATAATAAGACTGAATAATAAGATAAATAAACAATTCAAGTGGGTAAGCCAAAGAAAAGATCGTTGAATCAAGATAATTCCTTTTAAAGTTTTCTTTCTTTTAGAGGGCAATATAAATGTTCTATCATGTTCCATCAACACACTAAATGGGTTATATGATATATCGGGTGTGGAAGTAGGCTAGCATTTCTATTGGAAAGTAGGAGGTTTCCAAGTCCATGCCAAAGTACTTATCACTTCTTGTGTTGTAATTGTTATCTTATTAGGTTTAGCCATTTTTGTTGTTCGGAATCCACAAACCATTCTGATAGTCGGGCATAATTTTTTCGAATATGTCCTCGATTTCATTCAGGACGTAAGCAAAACTCATATTGGAGAAGGATACAGTTTGTGGGTTCCCTTTATTGGAACTATGCTTCTATTTATTTTTTATTTTAATTGGTATTGGCGCTTTTATCATGGAAAATCATATAGTTACCTCAAGGGGAGTTAGCTACACCTATGAATGATATAAATACATTGTTGCATTACCTTACTTACATAAATGGCATATTTTTATGTAAAATTTAGCAAAAAAGGATTAGGTTATTTTGGTAAATGCATTCAACTAACTCCAATCCTTCTACCCATTAATAATTTAGAAGACTTCACAAAACCCTTATCCCTTAGCTTTTTACTTTTTAGAAATATATTAGCAGATGAATTAGTAGTTGTTGTTCTTATTTCCTTAGTACTTTTAGTGGTTCCTATACCTGTCATGTTCCTTATCTTATTTACAAGTGGCATTTAAGCTCTTATTTTTGCAACCTTAGTTGCGGCTTATTTAGGTAAATCCATATAGGGGCATCATTGACTAATTGTCAAAATAATCTTTTTTAAGTTAGGGCACAGTAATCTAGGCCTTGCTCAAGAGAATCTACTCAGTAAACTTATATACACATCAATAGACAAAAAAATGTCTATATGCTTTAGAGGAATGGTAAGAAAGATTACAATATTGGGGAATTATAAGAAAAGGGGGAATTGTTTTTGATGGGGGGATCAAACTAATTATATGGAATATTAATCAAACTAATCATATGAAATATTATATATATATTATATTCAATTTAAATTGAAATTCTAAATATTAATTCTATATAATGGATAGAAGCCAACTTTCCTTTGTGGATGTTTCAAAAAAATGATTTGAATTTGAGAATTTCGTTGAATCTAAAATACAAATAATGGGTTTACATTATGGAAGAAAGACATATATATGTAATATTAGGTATTAACTCATTATAGATGAGAGAAAAGATGAGATAAAAAGAGATATCTAATCTGCCCTACTAATAATAAAAAAACTACTAATGAGAAGTTAGATACTAATGACAATTTATATAGGAATTCCAATAAGAATAAGATGGGAGCCATTCCTTTTCGTTTGGAATTATGAATTAAACATAGAATAAATAGATTCAATCAAGAAAAAGAATGAATAGTTTGAATTCAAAGAATCCTTCGACGTAAAGAAAGAAATGGAAAAACCAAAAAGTGCATGAATTCACAAAAACTTTGTGTGAATAGAAAGTGAAAAATAGATATCAAAGTTATTTTGATGATTTAATAATCTTGTGAATTGAATTCAGAGTTTGTAGTTACTTCGACTAGACAAAAATCTTATCAATAGAATAGAATAATGAATTCATAATTTAATGGTTGATTGTATCATTAACCAGTTCTTTATTTTGATGCGACGAACTTATCATGAATCCATTAATTTTTGTTGCTTCTGTTATTGCTATTGGTTTAGCTATTAGACTTGCTTCTATTGGACCTAGGGTTGGTCAAGTTATCACTGTATGTTTAGTCGTAGCAAGTATCACAAGACAACCCAAGGCGAACGAAAAAATAAGGTACTTTATTGCTTAGTTTGGCATTTTTGAAAGCTTTAACAATTTACGAACTAGTTATAGCATTACCACTTTTATTTGCAAATCCTTTTGTTTAATTCTACTTAAAAAAACATATTTTTGAATTGTATAGGATTTGGTGCTTTCTTGCTTTGAATTATATCAAGATTTCACTCTTATAATGTTTTTATTGTATCTTTTTTTATTGAGACAATAACCCATAAGAAGGAATGATTTGAGCATGGGGAATTAATATACCGACTCACTTTCTTCCTCCCCCCTTTTTCCCTAGTTCAATCAAAACTTTTTTAAGAAAGTGTTGCAACAAAAAAGAAACATAGTTCACAATTCACACAAGACCTGGTACCGAATTCTAGTAAATAAGTATTCCCTCTTATTATGAATAAATAAGTATTCCCTCTTATTATGAATTTTCGATTAAATTATTATAAATTATCAAATTTCAACCAAAAAATTTATTTATCAATTTATAATACAAAGCAAATCGATTTGACTTTTTTTCCTCTATTTATTTTGTTTACAAACTATTTATTTAGAAATAATTGAATGACTAAAAACCCAAAAACATATAATCATAAACATACAATAAACATATAAAAAACACATAAAAACATAAACATATGAGGATGAGGACTATTATATTATATAATAAGAATAACAAAAAATAGAAAATTAATCTGTTTATCAGAAAAAGGAGATCCTAGAAAAATGTAACCGATTCTTTCATTTTCTTGGATCACTGGCCGTCTGCCGGGACTTTTACGTTTAATATCGATATTTTAGTAACAAATCCAATAAATCTAAGTGTAGTACTTAGTGTATTGATTTTTTTTGGAAAGTAGGTGTGTACAGGGTTGTTTATTTTAGGAAAAGGGTAGATTGAACCAGCTGTACTTTTTTTTGTTTTAACTAGTAAAGAAAAGTTACACGATCCTATGAATTACTTCTAAATAAATTAAGAAGTCGTCTTTAAGAACCATAGCAATTTGCGATTTATTGGTAAATATACTTTGATTCTCTATCAACCAATAAGGTAGGATCATTAACATGGTTAAAGCTAAAATGTTCGAAGTTTAGACAAAGCAAAGCACTCTTTCTACTACTATGTTAATAGTTAATACATAAGTGGTTTCGAAATGAATAGTGGTGAATTGTTTTGGTATAGAGCACTTATGTCGAAAAATGATCTAATCCATTTCTTTTTGAGAAACTTCACAAACTGGATAATTTAACCATTCTTTTCCAATGTCGAATTGATAACCTATGCATAAAGTAAATTCTTTGGATTTGAAGAAAAAAATAACTTTACTGATAATTACTTGTTTGGTTAGAAAAGTCCTCGGAATATTTCAATCTTTGATTAGTGATTTTTTTCAATATTTTGATTTTGGAATATGAACAGAGAAAAGAGGAATGGATGATTATAGTCAAAAAATATATGGAAATTTTCCATAACTAATTGAAATAATTGAGCATGAGAGTCAAATAAATAGAAAGATTCATGTTTGGCTAGGGAAGAGATCATAGAAGTTTTGCAATGAATGCAAAAAGAATCTACTTTCATTAAATGATTCATTAGAAAATCAAAAACAAAATTTTGACTACTATTAAAAATTCAAAAAAAACTACACGAGGGGGCCATTGAATAGCTGGAAAAATCCTGGGATCGATTATAGAAGATGGAAATAGAAGTAGATCAGTTTCGAGTAAACGGTTAGTCTAAAATAGAATAAGAAGAATTGAACTTGATTAATTCAACTTATAAAATTTTGGAATAATTAGAAAATTACAAAAATGAAACCATTTATTTTGAATAATAAAAAGCACTTAATCAAGTCTGACAACAAGTTTTCCAACAAGCCTTGCAAGGAGCTTTAAGAGGTCTGAATAGTTGTTTGACTAATGAGTAACATTTACGTGCCATTATTGCGAATATTGTTATATTTAAGGTGGTGAAAGAAATAACAGATTAGTCATTTATAGGCTTTTTTTATGGCGAGGGGGTTTAGAAATACTTATGGTAACCATTCAAGCCGATGAGATTAGTAATATTATCTATCAACATATAGAGCGATATAATAAGGAAGTAAAGATCGCAAATACCAATACTGTACTTTAAGTAGGTGTTGGAATTGTTGGGATTTATGGTCTTGATGAAGTAATGGCAGGGGAATTAGTAGAATTTGAAAAAGGTACTTGAAATCTAATAAAGTTAGGGTTATATTGATGGGTGACAGTTTGAAGATACAAGAGGGAAGTTTTGTAAAAGTAATATGAAGAATTGCTTAGATACTAGTGAGTGTGGCTTATTTGGGTCATGTTATAAATGCACTAGCTAAACCTATTGACAATCGAGGTGAAATTTCTGCTTCTGATTCTAGGTCAATTGAATCTCTTACCTCAGGTATTATTTCAAAACGTTCCATACATGAACCTCTTCAAACAGGAGTTATTGCTATTGATTCAAAGATCCCTATAGGACCTGATCAATGAGAATTAATTATTGAGGATAGACAGAATGGTAAAACTATTGTAGCCATAGATACGATTCTCATTCAACAAGGGCAAAATGTAATACGTTTTTATGTAGCTATTGATCAAAAAGCATCTTTTATGGTTCAAATAGTAACCACTTTACAGGAAAGAGAGGCAATGGACTACACTTTATAAGGAGCGAGATATTGTAATATAGCAGGAGAATCTGTTCTTTCAGCCAGGAGCGAGATATTGTAAAATATTTTATGTATCGAGAATGTTATACTTTAATTATTTGTGATGACCTTTCCAAACAAGCGTAGGCTTATCAACAAATGTCTCTTCTGTTACGAAGACCACTAGGTTGTGAGGCTTATATAGAAGATGTTTTTTTTTGGCATTCATGCTTTTGGAAAGATCCGTTAAATTAAGTTCTAGTTTAGGTGAAGGAAGTATGATTGTTTTACTAATAGTCACGACCCAATCAGGGGACATTTCAGCTTATATTCCTATTAATGTATTTTCTATTACAAATCAACAATTATTCTTATCCACCGATTTATTCAATGCTGGAGGCCTGCTATAATGTGGTTATTTCCTTCTCTAGAGTAAGCTTTATAGCTCAAAGTAAAGCTATAAAACAAGTAGCTGGTAAATTAAAATTAGAATTGGCCTAATTTGTAGAATTAGAAGTCTTTGACCAGTTCACTTTTGATCTAGATAAAGCTACTCAAAATCAGTTGGAAAGAGGTCAATGATTATGCGAGTTGCTTAAACATTCTCAATCAGCCCCTCTCACAGTTGAGGAACAGATAATGATTATTTATAGCGTAATGAATGGTTATCTTGGATCATTAGAACTTAGCCAAGTAAGGAAATTTCTCATTGAGTTACATACCTATTTAAAAATGAATAAACCGTAGTTCCAAAAAATTATATCTTCTACCAAAATATTCACTGAAGAAATAGAATCCCTTTTGAAGGAAAATATTTAGGAACAGATGGAACATTTTCTAATTTAGGAGCAAGTATAAAGAAATGGGTCTCTTTGAATCTAGATTATAATCCTTAAGCTAAAATACTTAAATAAAATTATAAATATAATAACAATAAAAATGAAATAAGTAGAATCCAACTGAAAGATTAAGTATAATATAATATAATTATAAATGCTTTTTATTCAAACCATTTAAAATATATTTATTTAATATAATTTTTTAAATTTTATATAAATCTATTAAAAATAAAGAAATAAAATTTAAAATGTTATAAAAATATATATTCTATATGGATATATGGAAAAATATTACATCCAATAAGATTTGAACCTATACCAAAGGTTGAGAAGACCTCTGTCCTATCCATTAGACAATGGATGCTTGTCAATTTTGTCTTTTCTTAGTTATTTTTTATACTGATAAAGAGAAAATATTAACAAAAATTTCATGAATTGCATATTGAATTAATTCATTTATAGATTCAATTCATTATTGTTAAAATTTAGAAATTATAAAAAGAAAAAAGAAATAGATTATAAATAGATTCTATTTAGATAAAATTAAATAAAATAAATTTTAAAATTATAAATAGAACAAATAGTTATAATAAATAGAATAAATAATTATAATAATACATAATTAGAATTAGAATAATAAATAATATAAAAATAGAATTATCTATATATATATATATGTATAATCCATTTTTCATTACTAATTCTATCTATCCAGAATTGTATCTACTTGAAAAAATATTATAATCTATATATCTAATATATGAATAAAGGAGTATATAATAAAATACTATATAAATAGTGTATATAGATGAATTATGAATAATGGTATATAAATAGTATATAAAACATAGTATATATGTGAATTATGAATAAAGTGGGTAGTAGGAATCGAATCCGCATCATTAGCTTGGAAGGCTAGGCGTTATAGTCGATGTTGAGTCAGCATCTTTAACATCTCTAATTCAAAACCAAATATGAAACTTTGATTTCAATCGGCTCCTTCATGGAATATGGAAAAATATCCAACTATAAGGCGTGAGCGAAAAAAAAAAAGCACCCATAACATCTATGTCAACCTTTTGCTATCTTAATGCATTGAAAACAACATGCTTTCTAAATGATCCCTCTTTACACAAGAGGGATTTTAGTAATCTTTCTACTTACTTTGTTCTTTATTTCTATTTGAGAGAATCTGTAGGAAAA
>JAOSBO010034329.1:0-11301 GCA_027563915.1 Erythroxylum rotundifolium | reverse complement strand
ACAATTCAACCCCCCCTTCTTGTGCTTTTAAATATCGTTTTCTAAGTGTTGTATTAACGTGTGATTCACTTCACTTAAAGCTCAGAATGTGGTAAGAGCCTCTAGCATACTATTTATAATGAGCCCTATGACCCCAACAGATAAGGGATAGTTAGTCATGAGCCCAGTATCTACAATGGATACGAGACAGTAAAAAAGGCACTCGGTCACAACAAAGTAATAATTGAATGTGAGTCTCATAAGCAACGCATATTCCTTTTATATGTATGTTTTGAATGATTTCAATGTATTGTTGAATTATGTTGAATGAGAAATGTGAAAAAAAAAATTGTGAACCAATAGCTTTGAGATGCTACATGATGATAAATGAAATGATGTGAATTATGTGGTTATATGAATTTAATGTGAGTTATGTGTTATGTGACATAAGTGAACCATAGAGGATGGTTAACTCACTGAGTTCACAAAACTCACCAAAATTACAACGTTGACTTTTCAAGTTTGAGAGAGGAGACCTAGCTTTTAAGACAACTTAAAAGAGATCTAGTACTACTTTTGGGATAGAAGAAATGGCTCAAAGGTCAGTCAACTAAAATTTAAGGATTTATATAGAACTTTTGTATATTTCCTCATACATGTCGCACAATTTTTGTAAATAAAATTGTGGACTCTAATAAGTTTTTGATACTGTACATATATGGAAGATGTTGAAATGCTAAAATGTACATTTTTTATGAAATTAAATGAGAAATTGGGTTTTTGATATTGTGTTCTTGAGTTTTTAAAATTTATTATGCCATAAGAGAAGTGAAAGGGATCTAGCTAGTGCGCCTCTTCCATCAGGTGTATGCTTGAATGTCTGAAGGATGTATGGGCATACGTCGGATAGGAGTTGGACGCAATAGTGCTTAGTGTTAAAGTTTGGTTTGGAATCTACAGCGACATATAGGAATGTTAGGTATGAAATATTGTGAGAAATGAGGACAGTAATTAAAGTTATTGTCTATTATAGGTCATCCGCCATTGGTGATCAAGTTAGAAAGTCAGCTGACATGAATGACCTAAAGTCAGTAGGAGTTGATAGGGATTCCTCTATATCTCGACCTAAAAGAATGCCTCCCAGAATTCCCGAGAGAAGGGAAAGAAGGTACAATAAACTATGAAAGCAGGGGTTGTGGACTTCCATGGAAGTATAGACCCTACAGAAGTCAAAAGATGGCTAGAGAGAATAGAGAGAGTCTTCCATCATATGGACAATGAGATGAACGAGAAGTTCAACTATGTAGTTTCCTTATTGCAAAGCCCAACACAATAATGGTGGAAAGCTGTTCCCAACAATACCACCAGGCTTTATAACTTGAAGTGAGAAGACTTTCTAAGAGTCTTCAAGGAGAACTACATGCCCAAAATCTACCAAGAAAAAAAAATGAAGGAATTTTTTGATCTGAAGCAGGACAGTTTATCTGTGGCAAAGTATGAAATAAAGTTCAACGAACTGATGGGTTATGCTACTACCTTAATCTTTATTGAGGAAGACAAGTGCAAGAGATTTGAAGATGAGTTGAACATGGAGATTCAGACAAGGTTATCCGTTTTTAACTTGGGTAGTTTCATAAAACTATGGGCTACCTCAATTCGAATTAAACAATTATTGAATGATAGTTATTCAAAATATAGATTAGAGTCTAAAATGAAGAGGCCTGATGAATCTCTGGGTGGTTCATGCAGGAAGTTTAGCAAGCAACAAAACTGATCATTTTGACTACCATGTAGATCAAGACAGTCGGGTCCAGAAAAAGGGGTAGTTTTATTCAGTTTGATAGTAGAAGATGTGTAGTATTAGGTCAATTACTGAATTATGAGCATTGTGGGAAGAAGTATGGCAGGGACTGTTGGAAGCTATCTGAAGCTTGCCTTTAATGTGACTCATTTGAACATCATATTAGAGACTGTTCTATTGTGTTTAGAGCACAGTCTGGTAGGAGAGGAGGTGTGGTAACAGAATGTACTGTCCAACAGAGTTGAGCTAGTAGGTCTGGATAGAGAGGTCATGGAAAAGGCAGAATCAGTTGTGGGAGTCTTACTCTCAAGACTAAGGTACGGAGTAACCAACTACAATCTCATGAATTTTATTTTACTTATGAAGCTTTTACATTACTATAGGTTGCATTGTGATAAAGAGCTATTGAGATATGGATTAGAGGTGAGTTCAATGATAGGTAGTACTACAGTAATAGGAGAAGTCTGCAAGAGGTGTTTGATTCGAATTGATCTGGCAGAATTAGAGGCAGGCTTGATTATGTTATAATTAAAGGAAATTGATGTTATTCTTAACATTGATTGGCTCACTACTCATAAGGCTATCATGAACTACTACACTATGGAGTTAATATTAGAATCTCCTAATCAGCCGAAAGCAGTATTCAGAGGCATTAGTCAAGCATTACTAACCAGACTGATGTCTTTGATAAATGCACTAAGATTGATTAAAGCAAGATGTGAGGCTTACCTGTCCCACGTAATAGATACTCGTATTGAGCAGAATGTACAAGACATTCATATTATGAGGGAATTCCTAGATGTGTTTCCCACAGAGTTACTTCCAGACAAGGAAACAGAGTTTATTATCGATTCAATTCCAGGTGCAACTCTTATATGTATTCCTATATAGGATGGAACCTGTGGAACTGAAGGAGTTAAAGGCTCAATTGCAAGAGTTATAAGAAAAGCGTTTCAATAGACCCAATGTATCACCATGGGGAGCTCTAGACTTGTTTGTGAAGAAGAAAGACGAAACTGTAAGATTGTGCATCGATTATAGGCAACTGAATCGAGTAACAATGAAAAACAAGTACCTATAACCTAGAATTGATGATTTGCTTGATCAGTTGCAGGGAGCTCAAGTGTTCACTAAGTTGGATTTGAGATTTGGGTATTATCAGTTGAATATAACAGAGACTGATGTACCAAAAAATGTGTTCAAAAGCAGTTATGGGCATTTTGAGTTTTTATTAATGCCATTTGGGTTGACTAATGCCCCAGTTGCATTTATGACATTGATGAACAAGGTGTTTCAACCCTACCTGGATCAGTTCGTGATCATATTTATTGATCACATTTTGGTGTATTCATAGAGCAGGGAAGAGCATGTTGAGCACTTGAGAACAAACTTACAAATCATGAGGGACAAACAGTTATAAGCCAAATTTAATATGTGTGAGTTATGGCTAGATTAAGTAGTGGATCTAGGTCAAATAGTAAATGGGCAAGTTATACAAGTGGATTCGAGAAAATAGAGGTAATAATAAAGTGTGAGACTCCAAAGAATGTGTTTGAGATATGGAGTTTCCTCAAATTAGCTAGATACTACTAGAGGTTTGTCGAAGGGTTCTCAATAATTTTGGCCCCTCTGAATAAATTTCTAAGGAAGAATGTTATCTTCAGATGGAATGATGAATGTTAGAGAAGTTTTAAGGAGCTAAAGCATCGGTTGACTACAGTACTGATGTTGATTATTCCTTTAAGAACTAGAGGTTATATAGTTTATAGTGATGCTTTACGTCAAGGATTGGTATTTGTACTGATGCAATATGGCAAGGTGATAGCTTATGTATTGAGACAATTAAGGTCTCACGAGATAAATTATCTGGTACATGACTCAAAGCTTGCTATAGTGGTCTTTGCTCTAAAGATATAGAGAAACTATTCATATGGAGAGACTTTTTAGATATATACTGAACAAAAGAGCTTGAGGTATCTGTTGAGACAAAAGTAATTAAACATAAGATAGAGGAGATGGACAGAATTACTGAAAGACTAGAATTGTACGATTGAATATCATCCCCAAAAAGCTAATATGGTGGCAGATGCTTTAAGTAGAAAATCAAATAATAGCATGGCTTAGATTCAGATATTGAGGTTACCGAGCCTAGTTCAATTGAGGGTTTTAAATGTGGAGCTGAATCTAGAGCAGAATGTGGCATTGATAGCCATATTGAGAATGAGACCAATGTTGCAGGACAGAATTAGAAAAGTTTAGAATAAAGATCTTAAAATGGTGAAGCTTATTGAGAAGTTGAAAATGAATCCAGATTTTGAATTTGAATTTAGAGATGAGGCATTGTGGTTGAGATAGAGACTGTGTGTACCCAATGTGGATGAATTGAGGAAAGAGATTTTGAAGGAAGCTCATATAGCTACTTATACTATGCATCCTTGTACCATTAAGATGTATAACACGCTGAAGCAACATTTTTTGGTGGTCAGGGATGAAGAAACAAAGAGCATAATACGTTGCTAAGTGTTTAACATGCCAACAGATTAAGGCTGAGCATCAGATTCCAATTGGGAAGCTTCATTTGTTACCTATTCCAAAGTGGAAATGGGAACATATTACTATGGATTTCATAATGGGATTGCCAAGAACTATATGGGTTATGGTGGACCGATTGACAAAGTCGGCCTATTTCCTAACAGCGATAGAGAATAACTCACTAAACCAGTTAGCCCAGAGATAGGTGAGTAAAGTAGTGAGGTTGCACGGGGTTTCAATGTCCATTGTATCGGACAGGGATTCCAGATTTACTTTGAGATTCTAGAGGAGTCTACAGTCAACTATGGGGACGAAGTTAAACTTCAGTACTACATTTCATCCTCAAATAGATGGAAAGAGTGAGAGGACAATTAGGACTATTGATGATATACTCAAAGCATGTGTATTGGAGTATCAAGGAGCTTGGGATAAGTATATAGCCTTGATTGAGTTTGCATATAATAACCACTATCACAGTAGTATCAAAATGGCACTGTATAAGGCATTGTATGGCAGAAAATGCCGATCACCTCTGTATTAGGATAAAGAGGGTTTGAGAATGGTAGAAGGCCCAAAATTGATACAGGATACTATGGATAAAGTGAAACTGATTCCAAGTAGAATTAAAACATCTCAAGATAGACAGAAGAGTTATGTAGATCAATATTAGATAGATATGGAATACAAAGTAGGAGACAGAGTGTTTCTGAGAGTATCACCTTGGCGAGGAGTGTCGAGATTTAGTAAAAAGGATAAGCTCAGCCTTAGATATATTGGTCCTTATGAGATCACATAGAGGATTAGGCCATTGGCATATAAATTAGCCTTACCGAATGAGATGTCTCATATATACAACGTGTTCCATGTGAGTATGCTCAAAAGATATTGGTACGATCCAATGCATGTATTACCAGGTCAGGAGGTTGAAATAGCTAGTAATTTGAGTTATGATGAAGAACCAACAAAGATAGTGGGTTATCAAATGAGACAATTGAGAAATCAAGTAATTCCATTAGTCAAAGTCCTGTGGAAGAATCACTCAAGTGAGGAAGTAACCTGGCAAACATAAGAGCACATGAGGAGACAATATCCCCATCTACTCGATGAATCAGGTAAGAATTTCGAGGATGAAATTTCTTAAGGAAGGGAGAGTTATAACATCTCGTTATCCCACCCTAGAATACTATACTTGAGAGAAACAGCAATGAGAACTTAGGACATGCATTTCATGCTCATGCATCATTTAGCACACATACACATTAAATTGATTATTGCACACATTAAAATGATTGTACATGCATTCATTGACATTTTTCGGGTATAATTGATTTATAAATGTGATTATAATGTGAATTATGGTTTATATGTATTGAAAATTGAATTGGTGTGTGTAAGTATTGATTTAGGATTTTTTATGAAATTTAGAAAAAATTTTAAATTTCGAGTATTTTTGGGACTAGGAAAATTTCAAGTGGCAAGACAATTAATGTATGATAGTAGAAATAATATCAAAAGACAATAGAAATTTTGATAAATGAACTTAAGAATTTATGACAAATATCATAGAAATTTTGGGAGACAATTGTAGTAGAAATTGCAGATAAATGGACTGGTTATTAAAGAGGACCAAGTGAGAACTTTAGGAAGTGGACATATGGTAAGTGACAAGTGTTACTTGCCAAGCCATGACTTTGCCCATGATTCTCTTAACTTTTGAAAGACCATTTAATTGTTTTTTATTTTTGCTTCTTCTTCTTCTCTTCATGACCTTCTCCATCTCTTCTCATGTTCACTTCCATAACACTCACCCCACCATCATCAATGTCGATTACTCTAACCTTTCAATTATTACCATCTTTTTGTTGTCTCCTTCATTTCTCACTAAAGACCTAACCCTACCAACTTTGAATAATGATGCATGTGTGAGAAAAGAAAGTTAGGGTTAAGTGAGAACTTGAAGAGTTGAAGTTTTTATCAAGTAAGTTATGCTTTGATCTTTATGGGTAGTCATATATGAAAAAAATATGGTGACTAATTAACATTAAATGATTAAGAGAATAATGGTCATTCTACATGTGCATCGTGGATGAAGAAGTAAATAAGGTTATGTCTTGTTTTTGTGTTTTAATGAGTGATAATTTATGGGATGTGTTATAGGTGATTTTGAGATGATTAAAAAGGAAAATGGTGATTAAAAAAGTGTTGAAAACTAAAAAATGAAGAGATGTTTTTGTGTTATGTTTTTCTGGTATAATAACATGGATTTTTTTGGTTATTATAGAAATGAATTGTAATGAGTCAAAAGCTAAAGAAAAGGAGCTTGGTGTCTTGAAATGAGATGAATTAGGGTGATAGTTTAGAAATGGAAGGAAGATGGTAATGGAGTAAAATATGTGTAAAAAGTTGATGATGAGTGTATATGTATGATTGTCCTATTTTCTATATTTATAATTAATCATAGACTGTAATTTGTTTGTGATTGATACTGAGATGGTGTTGAGGTAAAAAAAAAAGAAGAAAGAAGAGGTTATGAAACCTAATTGATGAACTAGGGAAATGAATTGCTTAATGTATTATGAATGACATATATTACAGAAATCGTTAGGATTATATGTATGATAAGATTAAGTAGGAAATGATGAATCAAATGAGTATAGATTTGTGTGTTAAATGCTATCAAAATGATAGCTAGATTTGTATTAAATGAAGTGGCATATGTGGATGTTAAATCTGGGAAATTTAGTGTGAAATTAATATTAGTAGGTATGTTGAATTAGTAGAAGAAATGAGGAAGAAATGTAGGGCATAATCATAGCCCTCACCCCATGATCGTGGCCTAGCTAAAAAAGTTTATGTCAAGACATGGTATCATCACCACGCTGTGGCTAGATAGAAAATGTTTCTGTCACGATCGTGGCCAACCCCAAAAGTTTCTATCAAGATCTTAGCAGGGACAGCACGATCGTTAGTAGACATATGGAGAAAAAGAGTTGTCTTTTGAGTGATCTTTGAACCAATCAATGCTAGGGGGCTTCTATACGATGTATTTAGGCTTAAATGAGATCTTGAATGACCCTAGTTGATGATGAATGAGGTGATTAAAGTGAGTAAATTGTATTAGGTATTAAGAATGATTGAAAGATCATGTTAATTGATTATGAGATGTGAATTAAGGAAATATACTCGGAATTGTCAATGAGCATGCATTATACATAACACAGATACATATGTGTATGATTAAATATCAATGTGATTGTGCAATATAATAATTTGTAAATGCATGTGTTGCATGATATAGAGGAGCAATTAGAGAGGCCTTATCTAGACATTGCCGGAACCTCGGGGCAATAAGCTATTTGGACCAAACTGTGAGTTACATGAGATGGTCTCATATTGAATAATTTTTTGTTTAAATTTGTGTTAGTCAAAGGCAGTAGACAAAAATTATGGTTACCTAACTCTGTCATGCAGCAGCAGCCATTAGGCTGTCTACTTGACAATTGAGGTTATTGGAGGCCTATATAAGGCCTCCTCCATCCCATAACAGATACAATAAATACAAAAAAAATTTGAAAGATTAAAGCTTAGAGAGAAAAGTTTTAGTGAGAGAAAATTGAGAGTAATTTTCCTGTGAGTATTGTATAATTTCTCCCTTCAATAAAAGATCTGCAGCAACTCTAGAGACGTAGGCATAATTGGTCGAACTTCGTTATCAAATTGTATGTTATTCTTCCACTTTTATTTTGCTTTCATACTAATCTGGTTTTTTAGGAAAAATTGAATAATTTCCTAACAACTAGTATCAGAGCTTTTGGTGGTCAATTCTGCTAGTTTTTGCAAAGTTACCATTCACATGAATAGTAAATTTGTGAATAGTAAAATTTTGTCGGCCATTCTGGTTTGCCGACAAAGGTGTCTTAGTACATAGTGGTTCACAGGAATAGTCAGAAATGATCCAAAGGAGTCTAGATTCGAGTGGGATCGATCGCTACAAATGAAGGGAAGGTGAAAATTGAGAAGTTCGATGGTACAGACTTTGGCTACCAGAAAAAGCTATATCAACCTCTCTCAAGAATAAAGCCAGAGGGCATGAAGGATGAAGTTTGGAATCTTCTTGACAAACAAGCCCTTGGAGTTATTCGATTGACATTATACCACAATGTTGCTTTCAACATAGCAAAGGAAAAGACCACATCGGCTCTTATGGTGGCTCTCTCCAATATGTATAAGAAGCCATCGGCCTCAATCAAAGTGCACTTAATGAGGTGGTTATTCAATTTACTGACGGTAGAAGGGGCATTAGTGGCCCAACATCTGAATGAACTCAACGCAATCACAACCCAGTTAAGTTCAGTGGAAATTGAATTTGATGATGAAGCTCGAGCTTTGATTCTCTTATCATCTCTACTAGACAGTTGGAATGCTACCGTTATAGCAGTCAATAGCTCATCTGTAAACACTAAATTGAAATTTGATGATGTTCAAGATCTGGTATTGAGTGAAGAAATTCGACAGAGAGAATCAAATGAAGCATCAACCTTTTCGGCTTTGCACACAGAATCTAGAGGGAGAACTTCAGATAGAAACTCAATAATTGCGGCAAGAAGGGTCATTTTAAAAAGGATTGTCAAGCACCGAAGAAAGATACCGGCATACAGGAATCTACAAATGTGACCGAGGAAGCAGGTGATGCTATGATTCTAAGCGTCAACAGTCCGATTGAACCATAGGCTTTGGATTTAAGAGCATCTTTTCACACCACCCCTTGCTGAGAAATCATGGAAAACTATGTCAGTGGTGATTTCAGGAGGGTTCATCTAGTTGATGATGAAATTTTGAAAATCGTGGGAAAAGGAGACATCCGATTAAAGTTGCCAATCTAGACTACCTGGAAGCTGCGAGGAGTAAGACATATTCCTAGTCTGAAAAGGAATTTGATCTCTGTGGGACAACTTGATGAAGATGGTTATTGTGCAACCTTCACAGGTTGTAAAAGGAAGATTACCAAAGCAGCACTTGTCATTGCTCGTGGTAAGAAGTTTGGTACTCTCTATGTAACCTCAAACTTATAAAATATCATTGCATCAACAGATGCTGATGGAAAATCAAACCTATGGCACCAAAGGCTTAGCCATATGAGCGAGAAAGGGATGAAGACACTTCTATCAAAGGGGAAGTTGCCGGATCTGAAAAGTGTAGATGTCGGCCTATGTGAGGACTACATCTTTGGGAAACAAAAGAAGGTCAGTTTTGCAAAGATTGGCAAGACACTAAAGGCATAAAAGTTAGAGTTGATTCATACCGATGTATAAGGACCATCCCCAATTCCATCTCCTGTAGGCTCATTGTATATATCACCTTCATCGATGATTCTACAAGGAAGGTGTGGATTTATTTTTTGAAGAAGAAATCAGAAGTCTTTGATACCTTTAGGAAATGGAAGACCATAGTAGAAAATGAGACTAGTTTGAAAGTCAAGTGGTTAAGGTCTATGATGGCTTGTCAAACCAATAAAAATAAATTCCTACTCTAGAACACTTAAACGAGTAAAGTGGTGAATAGGGTCGAACCACAGAGACCAATGTAGCAATTGTTTATTTATGTGAAAACAATAAAAATGAAAATGAAAATAAAATAAAAAGAATTGATTTGGGGATGATTAATTTTATAACACGAAATCACGCACTAATCATGCAGAAGGGAACTCAAAATAAAGATTGAAAATAATATAAAGAAAAGCCTAGCGAAGGTACTCCTCCATTTGATACTGTAATTCGATCATAGACTCAAATCATAGTCTCAAAAATATAAATTCCATTCATTCTTATGGACAAAGTTATAGCAGACAGTGAACAACACATATCAACCAATCCATTCGTAATTATTCTATAACCCCGAGTAAAGCTCCGCAGATTATTACCCTAACCAATTAGACTATTCCCGAGTAAAGCTCCGTAGAATATAATCTATGGCAGTCGTAGGCTCTAATGGACCCTTATCTTAGTCAACAAAAACAGAAAAGCCGCAATCTATTCAGACTAAATTATTTAATCTCATTAATTTCTTAATTGAAATTAATTCGCCACTTTGATAGACAGCAATCACGGATTAACTAATCTATTTGGCAATTTATCATTAAGTCAATTAATTAATAGGCCTAATTAATCAACAAACCTGACAATAATAAATCAATTAAAGTGCAGAGATTAAACCAAAATAAGAAATAAACGAAAACAATTAAATCAAAGTAGTCTCACAAACTACATATATCAAACGTAAAGTACCTTGTCTAGTCCTAAAGATTAGCCACACATAGCTATATTAAAACATAAAGCTGATTGAGAATTGTTGTCTTTTTTTTTTACCATCCACGAAACTACTGCCGCTGTCCTATTCTATTTCCAAAGCTTACTGTGAAAACTCCACTTCCCAAAATTTGCTATCGTCACTCCCTTTCAGCTGATTGTGAATAAAAATGTTTCTCCGAAAGTTCTGCTACTGTCATCCACTTTGTTCTCCAGCTGATTGTAAAATCGTCCTTTTTCAAGTGAATCCACTGCCATCCTCCTTTTCTAAGTCCAGCTGATCCTAAATCACGTTCTTTTCTCCACCAAATTGGGTCTCAAAGTCCTCCTTTCTCCAAAAATGTTGTCGCCATTAATTTACCCTAAAATTGAGTCTAAAGATGGTCCTCCTAAAAGTTGTTGCCGTTCTCTTCTCAAAGTCCCTCTACTTTTGTCTAGGTATTTCTTTCTTTCAATTAATGAAGTGGGCCCCCTCATGGTCTTGATTTAGATTTTATCTTTTAATAACAAAGTGGGGCCCAATCAAATATCAAAATAAGGCTCCTGAGTTACAAGACAACTTGACTCTATCCAGCACAAAGGGCTGTGTCATTGAGGCCCAAATCCCAAGGTAATTAAGTCAAAATTCGTAGGTAGCAATCTGCCAGCTTTGCGTCACCTTCAACATGGTCATGTTGAAATCCT
>JAOSBO010034313.1:15194-30603 GCA_027563915.1 Erythroxylum rotundifolium | reverse complement strand
CTATATTTTCAATAATAATTTTATATGTCGCCGCGCAATTGACTATAGGTAACCTTTTGTTCTAGCTCTTCTCTTTTAATTGGTCAAATCGTTATTGTTATTTCCTTATTGGCAGCTGCAAAAGCACAGAGAATACAGACAGAGAATCATAAAGAACTATCAGGTGCATTCTGGGACTGAATTTACTTAGTCTATTGTATGGTATAAAAACTTCCTAGTTTACCGTGATCTATGGTTTGTATCGTTGCGTTGTATCAGTTATTGTAAATGTTTCTTACTTTGTTGTTTCTAAAGTCTTCACTTTTTAGGTCTCTAAATTTACGCATTGAATTGCTTGCTTGAGTTTCTTAGCTGAAAAATCAAGATCTAAGGAAGCTAGAAAAGCTATTATTTTGTAGAGAAAGAGATTTTTTTTTTTCGCCTTCATCTTTTAGAATATTAGTATTAATTGCTTTTAGCTGTAGCCTTTGCATAAGGAGCTGTACACTATGAGCCCTACGAGCTTTTTTCTTCCATCATTTCTCAAGGCAATCGATGAAAATAAAGAGCAGAGTTTTAGAAATATATTGGTTGAGCCCACAGCAGGAGTATACATATTTGACATGCTTAAACCAAATTTCTGTAACATGCTGATGTCTGAGGTATGATCACTTCTCTTCTTATCTTTACCCTGTTAAAAAGTGCATTTATTTGTGCTTTAGTAATATATTCTTATCCAGTTTTGATGCTTAGGTAGAACACTTTGAAAGATGGGTTCGCAAGACAAATTGGAGAATAATGCGTCCAAACACCATGAACAAATATGGTGTAGTGCTTGATGATTTTGGTTTGGAAACTATGCTTGGCCAATTTATGGATGACTATATACGGCCTATGTCTGGAGGTTAGAGATCTCTATAAACCTGAAGGCTCTGTGCTTCAAACAAAATTGCTGTTACTACTACCAACTTAGTGTTCAATGGATTGATTTCCTATGCAGTTTTCTTTCCTGAGGTTGGGGGATCAACTCTGGATTCCCATCATGGTTTTGTTGTTGAATATGGAGCAAATAAGGATGTCGAGCTTGGTATTTCCATGAACCGTCTTTTAACAATGATCATCAGCTAGTGAATAGTAATACTAAACTATCATAATGTCCATCTCTAATCATCCATTAGTAGGTTTAAAAGAGATGTTTTAAATGTTAAGATTCTCACTTCCATCTTTATTTGAATGTTATTGCTTCCTTTATATGAAATCTTTTTCATTTGATATGCACATGAATGCGAACTGGTTTTATGGGTAAGAATCACTTGTTCGTCTTGTGGTATTGATGTTTTAGGTTACAGTCATTACTTAAATTTAACTTTGAAAGTTCATGTGATCTCTTAGTCAGTCAAATATGTTAAACTTTTCTCTGTTTTCGTAACATTATCCTTAACAATTGTCAGTAGAGATGCTAATTTAATAGCAATGTTTTGCAATTGAGCAGTATTGTTTACCAGAATCGGTCAAGATTAAGGTTTAATTAGTTGAAGATTATTGTAAAATGGACATATTTATAATAACAAACTGCAAGGACATCTAAAAAACAACAGGAATTCTTAAAAATAGCATCAGTACTGAAGGAGGTTCTAATGAATTTTACCCATTCTTATGCCTTGTTTTATTGTAATGTTCATAGTCCCAAAATTTTCCTACACCTTCACGGTTTTAATTCTATGACTTTGGTAAACCTTTCTGAACTCTAAGCAGTTATTTCCTTTGTAGGATTTCATGTTGATGACTCTGAAGTCACCTTGAATGTTTGCTTGGGTAAGCAGTTTCATGGTGGGGAATTGTTCTTTCGGGGTATTAGATGTGATAAACACATTAATAGTGAGACTTATTCAGAGGTAGGGTAATGCTTGATCTCTTTTCTTAAGCAATTATTGAATGATGCTAGTACTATTTGTTTATTTATATACTGGTCTAGAACTAGGATATAATTAAAAGTTGAAGAAACTTTTGAACTCAATAATTGCATGGCTTTGGATGAAGTGTATTACATGCCGGCCAAAATTAGCATCAACTATGTTTTACCGTTATGTGACGTCCACTCTTGCAAAGGAGAACTTTATAGGATCATTAGGTTAACTAGTGAACGGTAGCATATGTTCTCAGTTTCAATGCTTCAGTCCAGTGGATAAACTACACAATTGCTCAAGATCCTGGCAACTGATCTCAATGGTTAAATTCTTACAGTCAATGCATGTATAACATTGAATTTACCAAAACAAAGAAAATGTAACCAATTACCCATCTTATAATTTGTATGCCTTTTATTCACTTGCAGGAGGTTCTAGATTATGACCATGTTCCTGGCCGTGCAGTTCTTCATTGTGGTCGTCATCGAAATGGTGTTAAAGCTACAGCTTCTGGGAATCAGCTGAACTTGATTTTGTGGTGTAGGAGGTAACTTTCTCTCTTCTCCTTTGTATACAAATTAGAAACAATCTACGTTGGAAAGAGATCCAGTCAATTCTTTGGGATCAGTCTGGGAGTGTCCTGCTTTTCCCCAACGTGTACTCATGATTAATGCAATATGTAATAATTATCATTTTTATTGTCAGTTCGGTCTTCCGGGAGCTGAAGAAATATCAAAAAGATTGTTCTAACTGGTGTGCAGAGTGTCGAAATGAGAAGAAAGAAAGGCAGCGTCTGTCAATTACATCTACCAAACTGGTACTACGCGCTTATATGAAATGAGAGATGATCGACTATATTTCCTCTTGTTCCTAAGGGCTAATGCCTTTGGTGTTTGCTTTACCAGGAGTTGCTGAAGAAGAATGGTATATCTGCAGCTTGAGTTCTTTCTAACCAGTCTTGTGAAATTGTAATATAAGAGAAGCCTTATCCTGTATTAAATGCATATAGGCTTTTTGTCCTTCACTTTCGTTTTCTGTAATACAGTGTCAATACAGTTATCGTGGATTGCTCCTTCCAAAAGTAAATGGCTTTATTTTTAATGTTTCTTGAAAAATTAGACTTGGAATTTGTTTTAAAAAATTAACACGAGTAAAAGGGATGATGAGTTGGGGTGGTGGGCGAAGTTCGGAGTATCATTGGAACCACCCTTAAACGCGTCATCCCCATTAAACGTTCTGCTGCGGTGTCTTTAAAGAAACTAGATTTTTATATTCTTTTGGAAAAAAAGTAAAGGATGAATTTATTGACCAAAACTGAGTTATGAAAAACAAAGTTAGTCCATGTATGGGACCTTACACGGCTTACAGAATTAATTGTAACCTGCTCAGCTGCAATAAGTTTTACGTTACTGACACCACAGGGATTCATTTCCTAATCTTAGGCTGCATATTATCAAATTTTTCCTTGGATTCTTTCCTGTGGAGTTATTCTTTCTGTCCCTTTTTCCTACCCTGCACAACTTCCTTTAGTTACGAGCATACTTCATGTTGATTATAGTCACAGAACATGTATATTAATTAGACATCCGCTCGACTTAGAATTATCACCTGTTCTCTGATCCACTATTGAAGTTTGTTGCACTGGCTTCTAATTTTTTTTGGAAACACTTCTTATTTCTCTCTTTCCACAAGTTGAAGACACACGAGCTAAAACCTATCTCCATCATTGCTTTCTCCATTTTAGAGAATAAGTGATTGGTCTGCACCCAAGTCAGAAATTGCATTAAATCTGGATCAAATTTATCAATTAACTACGTGATTGGTCAGCAACCAAGTCAGAAATTGCATGAAATCTGATTATCAACGTAACATAGTTCGTGTACCCCTTTCCAAGCGTTCACAGATTCTCTACACTTAAAAAACAAGTGGTATAGTGATTCTATCTTCTCTTTGCATAACTTGCATGTGTTGTTGTTTTATTTTTTGATAGATTAAAATTTTCATTAATAATTAAAAATTAAGGACAACACCTAGAGAGTAAAACTCTCCTACAACAATTTATCAAAACGACAACGTCAAATAAACACACGTTTACCAAACAAACGGCAGCGTTGGATGATCTAACAAAACGATTACATTTTGTAAAAGGGGTAAAACACATCTACAACAAAGCATCAAGACTTCATTCTTTACCCAATTAGGGTTGGGCAATTTGGAGGCTTTGAGTAGATCTTCTCAACAAGTCAATACTAACAACAGTAATATCTCTTCAATTTTATGTCAAACACTTTCTTCGTTTAATTTTTTAATCATTGTCCCACATTTGCAAGAATTGGATTTTGGCTTGAAAAACTCTCAGGGTCTATGCTTGGAGAGGCAATCTCAATCCAGGTAAGAGTTAAACTCTACTTGATTCTATTGTCCCAACTCTATGGTCTTTTGTTAATTCCTAACTTCTTGCTAATGTTTAGATATCATGGGATTTGTTTGTGGGGAAATTTGCTACTCCAAACTCCTTCCTTCAATTACCTCTTCATGTGTGTCTTCTCCCTTTCAACTTTTGTTCTTAATCACCTCAATTTTTGATTATTGCGGTGTTAAGCTTCAATTGTTTGAGTTGCTTTGACTATAAGAAGTATGTGTCATCTGTGTGTGTATCTGTTCCCTTGTCCTATTGGTTGACTAGGCCTAGCTTTCCTGTTCTTTAGGTGTAAGAATCTTGCAATAATTCCTTACACCCTATTAATTGTTCTTCGTTTTAATAAGTATTCCATAATAGCAGCTCCTTTCTACCAACTGTCCTCTTTTGATCAGAATAGTGGCATTTTAAGTAAATGCTCGGTTATTTCTGCTTCCTCCTAGTGCAGCTCACACACTGTTGGCATCACCAAGAATTTATGTAGATGATCAGTGTGCTCATCTTTACAATTACCATCAACCATATTATCACAAAGGTCTACCTTGGACTCGAACTTTCACCACAAGTTGCGTCCACCTTCATGCGGCAACCTCACTTCGGTCTGCTAAAGTTAGATTCAGCCTTCTCACGCACAAAATAACACAAGTGTAAAATAGAGTAAAGAAAGCAATAAGATATATATATATAATATATATATATATATGGCCGAAGCCAATCTTTCATTAACTCTCCACAAAATGTTAACAAAAGACACAAGTATCTCCTCTTCGAAGTACTTCCAAGGAACTCCCTACTTGAAGCCCTTACAATGAAAACCCTTTAAAAGATCTCAACTCTCAAAGCTCTCTCCTTTGAGTGATTCCTCTCAATGAGACCTCTCTCTTAATGATCGAATGAATAACTCTCAACTCTAATGAGCTATTTATAGACTCCTCCAGATGATTAATCCTAGTAGAACTCTACTAGCTAAGATCTCGATCTTATCCTATCTTATCCTTATCAGATTACATCAATCTAACCAATAGATGACATCCTCATCTAATTAGGAGACTATCTAATAGGATTAAGCTACATCACATTAACAAGATAAAAGATCACCCTATCTAAGAATGATTATCTCTATCCACAAAGATCTCCTCCATCTTTAGATGATCCTTCCAGATAGTCTTTATTTCTAAAGGCTGATGCTCGTCCACTACGATCTTATCTGCCACGTCATCCACAGTTTTCATGTTACTGCTGATGTGTTCACCAAGGCCTATCCACACATAGGTCCATCAATGCACGTTCATGGACAAATCCATCTTCCATGATCAAGCTCTCAAATGGTGTAGTCTCGTCGCTCTATGACTAAGTACAAGTCGCAATCCGAGTTAGTATAAAACCTTACCTATTATACATGCCTTCGACTTGCCTTGTTGAAGTTAAGTGCCTTCGTGCACCCTCGGGTCTCATATGACCTAGTTTGCCAACTTCGCGTGCCCACGTATTTGAATCTCACGTCCTGTTGAAGATTTCCGCCAATGCGCGCCTACAAGTGCCCACATATCGAATCTCGCCTACTCTCGAGATCTTTGTCAATACTTCCCGCATCCCTCGCCTACTTCGCAAGTTCCTTGCTCGCTAACTTGCAAGACTTCATCTTGTTCCATCGTCAACACGTCTTCCTCGTGCCGACCTATGTACCAAGCATTGGCCAAGCCTCACCAACACTTGCAAGATAAGATGTTGATGGAACAGTAAAACTAACGCATGTTATGTTTCTTTCTTATAAAAAATGTAATTAATATCATAAATTAAAGTATGGAGATACTTAAACAAATGTACAATGCTTATTATAAATTAAATTTACTAAACTAGCTCAGTTGTGAGGATTTCAAATATAATATTAATTATGTGTATTTGGATTTTTTTATTATAATAATTGAATAATTAATGTTTAGACTTGTGATAATTGTCAATACAACTATTGATGTAATTATTCCAACAATATTTAGGTTGAGTATCATACATATAATGATTATAGTAGGAGTCTTGACTCCCAAACCCATTATTTAGATAACTAGAATTCCAATAACTATAAAAAGAAATTTGTAATTCACTTAGAAAATAATGATGATTGCCAATCTCATAAACTTGATTTGATGATATTTACGACCTGCTCTAATTAAGGTAGCTTAGTCAATAATATTTAGTTATAATATGAACCATTGGAGATAAGTGAGTAAGTCAACAAAAGATTTGTTACTCTAAAGTGATTAGGGAGAATATTCTACTGTTCTTGATTAATAGTGATTTAACAAAATTTATAACTAAAGTGAACTAAAAGTTGAAAAGAACATTTTCAAATATCAACTATAAATCAATTGTTAATTAGCAAAAACGAACATGATTGGTTTTTAAATAATAGACACTAATTTCATACTCTTTGTCGAATTGGAATATTGGATGATGAAAGGAATAAATTATAATCATACATGGATGGATAGGTTGGTTTAAATCACTATGACATTCCTAATATTTGGGTAGTCGTGACATATTGCTAAATGTCAATTTTGACTTATAATTTAAATTGTTTAATTAGAAAATCAAAGATAAATTTGAAATGTTTTTAACTTATCTAATTTTAATTATAAATTATATACTTTATAATCATTTTCAACATATTAGGAACTCAACGAGTCACAAATAAAGAGCACTTTAAAAGTGAAAATTAATTTAAATTAACCCAACGAGTCACAAATAAGAGTACTTTAAAAGAGAATATTTAATTTAAATTAAGTTAAACTTAATTATGAAGTTTAAAAAGCTTTGGGGATAAATTTTAGATATTGAATTTATTAAAAATAAAATGTGATTATAATTAGTGTTAGAATTTAATTATAATTATAATTGAAAATCCTATTGTCATTTTTATAAATAGGAAAAAGGAATAAAGGACTCTTGTCTTTTTTAAAAAAAATATTTGAGTTCTTTTACTATGTTTTGTAAGTATCATTATAAGTTAGACATGCGAACAATTTGTTGTTAATAGTTTGAGAAGAAAAGGATTTGTAGGAATATGAATTAGGTTCGATTCAACCTTTATTTATAATTTATATTTTTTAAGTTATTCAATCAAAAAGATCTAACAAAAATTTTTAAAAATTAATTTTTTCATGTACTAGTGATTTTTTTTTCACAATTGATTTCTCGTCATATTATTAAAGTCTCCTTTAATTAGCTTGATTAAAGTTTCTTAATTATTATTGACTTGACAAACTTAAGGCATAAATTTTATAATTCAAAAATTACATGTATTTGGTATTATTTTGCATGTCTTGCCTTACATGTGGATCTAAATAATGTTAATTATTAATTAGGGTTTTGCTTGTTTTTGAAATAATGTTCACCTTTACCCATTTATTTCTAGAAAACAATTAGAGATGGCAAACACGGCCTAGCCAGCCCGGCTCAATTTTGGACCAGATTGACTGAGACATGAGTAGCGACTGCTTGACCCAGCCCCAACCCGAGAACTACCCATGACTCGACAAAAAGGCACAAAACAATGTCGTTTTGTCAATTTTTATAAAAAAAAGTATAAGGTCGGGCTAGGTCAAGACGACCTACCCATGGCTTACAAGCCACCATTGCTAGCCTATCAGTCGAGTCGAACTACAGGCTGCCCTAACCCTGCCTGACCTATTGTCATCTCTAAAAATAATAATAAATTAGGTTTTAGAAAAACACATACAAATGAATGCCTCCCCATCTTTTTTATTTTTAAAACCTCAACATTCACACCTGCCCCACTTGAATGCCTTTATGTGTTTTGTTTTGGAGCAATCTAAAAATTACATGTCCCCTTTTCTTAATTTATATAAACAAGCTTAGATTTAGAGAAGCTTGTTTGAATTTATTGTGTTATATTTCCCCATATGTAAGTATTCGCTTGTCTTCAAGTAAATCAATTTCACTACTTTCAACTTAATAAGAAACAACTTCAGAAAAGCATTAAATACATTAAAGATATCAATCAAGAGTCTCCATTATTTATGCAATTGCAAAGTTCATTAATTTATTAATTACTTAGTTGCTTGTATTAAATTATAAATCATTTCAATTCACTTCTCAATCCTTTAAATTTTCAATTCTCAGTATTCCACTTAATGTACAAAATGAACATACATTAAAAGAAGATAAAACCGCTAAAAAATTTTATACCCCTTAAGAAAACAAGATACTAAATTTAAACATCATAAGAGCATTTAGAAACTTGTTTAAAATGTTATATAGCCTTTTGACATGAGAGTAAACATCTTGTCATGATTACACTCGATTACTCAACAAGGTTACTGTCTTAAATGGCTACTAACACCACATTTTATGTTCCACCTTTTATTGGTACAAAGCCAAATGGAATATTTATTTTATGTGTGTGGATTTTCTCATTATGTGATTGTATAAATGATTATTAGACTTGATATTACTAAAGTATCTCATATAGAAATTATTATGTCTTGATGCTACTTGTAACTTATTGTAACTAGGTAATTTAGTCGATAGTACTATATAGTATTAATTATACAAAGATAATTAATTAAATCAATAAATAATTCATCACTCTAAAATAATTAGGAAGACTATTACACTATTCTTGGTTTTTAATAATTTAAGGAAATCTCTAATAAGAGCGAATTGATATTTGAAATATTATTAATTATAAATAAATTATTTATTAATAAGAACATGTATGATTGAATTTAAAAGAGTAGATACTAATTTCATATTCTCTATTCAATGAAAGGATTAAATTATACATCATAACTATGCATGAATATATTAAGTCAAACATACTTTGACATTCTTAATATTTGGTTGGTTATAACATATTATTAAATGTCAATTTGATTAATGATTATAAATTAGTTAATTAGAGAATTAAAGATCAATTAAAAGAATTCTTTAGTTTGTTTAATTCTAATTATGAATTATAATTATAATTTATAGTCAATGTCAACACATTAAGAACATAATGAGTCACAAATAAAAAATAGTTTAAAAAATTAATTTAAATTAAGTTAAACTTGCTTGTAAAGTTTAAGGAACTTTAGAGATCAAATATAAGATATTTAATTTTGTTAAAATTAAATTATAATTATAATTATAGTTAGATTTAGATTTAGATTTAATTAAGTAGAAATTTTTATTTTTATTAAAAAGCAATCATAATGTCTTTTTCTACAAATAGGAAAAGGAGCATACGAAAGTTAACACTCGCGTCTTTTTTTTTCTTGAGTTATTTTTCTCTACTACGAGGATACCATTAGTTGGTAGCTCCGTGAACAACTTAATCTCAACAATGTGAGAGCCAAAAATTTACATAAATTCAAATCAAGTATGATTTAACATTTTGATTTATAATTTAAAATATAGAAATTATTCATATAAAAAAATTCAATTGAAAATTTATAAATTTTAATTTTTTTTGTTGTGTCCATGATTCGTTAACAGTGATTCTCCAACAATGGGAAGCAGATAATGTTATATATGATGTGGTATATACGGCACAGAGAATACTTGTATGCCAATGATACAACACAGAAAAAATAGTCGTATGGATAAGAAGATAATGACAGTTCGTATATATTCAAGAGGTTAAACTGTTTAGAGAATCATTTGTTCATTTATATTTGTCAATTATCATGAAAATAAGAAAAAAGAAAGAAAAGAAGCTTTTGATTCCATGTGAACTCGTCTCTATGTATCATTTCCCTTTCTTCTCTTACTGTTTTCTCAATTATAGACGCAAATGATGAAGCGAGCCATTGAACGGAACAAAAGTCGGACCATAGTAGCAGATTACGTTTGTTGCAAGTTTTCTAGTCCCAAAAATGCATCAAGTATCTGTGCATGTGTATAATACATTTTCATTAAAAAAAATATTAAATTGTTAATAGATAGTGGCATCGCTTTACCACAAAACAGTAAAGAGGCAGATTATAGGATTTGAAATTATGTTCCCATTAAATCTGTAGACTCGGTGGTTTTATAGCTTATGAATATCCACTTTAAAATTCCATATTTTACTTTTCCCCGTCAGACTATGCCACTTTTTTTTTTTCCAAAAACAAAGAAAACAATCCTTCTGGCCCCTTTTTTAAATTTCTGTTATTAATAATGAAGTCCTGATTGATTAATCTTTAGCATGTAAATCTCAAGCATATCCTCAAGTTTACCTAACAAAGACTTAACTCTCAGTAGACCTTTTGGTTATGTATTTAAAATAATGCGCTAGTGATGGATCCATTTAGAAATTTATAAGCAGCGGGGAGAAAGTTTTGGCAGACTTGCTACCTAATTCTTTTCTTTAATTTTCGAAGCAGCTACCATCAGTACGTCGCAATCCCATTACAATCAATCAAAGTCATTCCCGACCCTTCTAAGAATTTAGAAGCAAATTCTTGTTGTATTATTGGAGTGTTGAAAAGAAGTATGAAGAGAAATGCCATAAAGAATTTGTCTACTAATCCTTTGTGTAAAGAGATTGACAATGTGAGGACCACTTTGGTGATGAAGGACAACATTCTTGCTTCTTTTCCATAGGATGGGCTGAGAGTCTTTCCCTTTTGGGCACCTGTTCAATTTTATAATTATATCGTGTTTCCTTTCTCACCTAGCTGTTCTTCAAGAAACTTCCTTAATTAGTGTTAGTGTCAAAGCTTTCCTCAGCTTTGTCGAGTTAAAGTAACAATAAGCAGGAAATTAGGAGTTAGGACGGTGGTTGACCACCCAATGATCAGGCTTTTCTTGTGTTACCTGACTGCTTTCTGTGGGGCTCACAAAACTTACCCATATTACATTCTATCTAGTTTGTCATATATAATAGTGATTAATTATTACCATTTTTCAAAGTCGGTTAACCTTTAAGGGACAATTAACACATGTATTCATCTCAATAGATTTAACTGCTTGTTGGTTAATAACAATTGTAATTTATAAACTATAAAAAGCAAAAATGTTAGAATTTGGTGAGCCATGTGAACAAAGCGGTGTGTTCGTTGGTTTGGTTTCTACGAAGAATCTTAAAGAGGACTTAAAAACGTGGACGGCGGATACGCGGATCCATATGGGCGGTCAAGATTAAAGGATGACCAATGACCACCCCCACAATACTAAAGACTCATCATCAACTTGCTGCTCTCTGACAATCTCAGCCTCTTGTTAAGTTCACTCCTAAAAGTTAATTATATTTGGGATGTCGTCATTATTCGTTTCGGGGCTTTAGTTAGGTTTTTTTCTTACCAACCTCTTGCATAAAGTATACATATTCACCGAGCGAGGATCACGCAAAAATCTCTCTCTCTCTCAAATCTCAAATCAGAAGCTTGTCTATGCTGTCTTAATAATAAAATGTGTCTTAGCCCCACCGTCTCAATGATTCTCCTGTGTTTAGTTAGCCTCATAATTATAAAATTGTTTTAATTGGAAATCTTGGTCACAACTGTGATTAGGGCACCTACTTTCTCTAAAATCAACTTGATCCATTCCAACTAGGATGCATTTACTTGGATCAAAATCAGGAGTGCCCATGGCTATATGAGTGGGTCAGCCAATAATGTCAAGTTGGAGTAGTTTAATCACTCCCCAACTAAAGGAATGTAAGTTAATTGTATCTGTTTAAATATTTTCTATCGCTGATAAGGGAGAAACACGATGGTTTGATTAGTTTACCCAAAACAATTAAACCAATGAAGTTGTTATATATATATATATAATCTTGAGTTAGCCAAGTGGATGAATCAAATATCAACTTGGAAATTGGAATTGTGACATTTGAGAAACTATTGGAGGGTCCTGTTGAATTTGGGAGGTACTATCAATGCATTATATTTGATGGGACTTGGGTCATTATATGCAGTAAGATGTTCTCTTCTACCTTTTTTTTTTAAGGAGAATTTTAATTAAAAAAGGGCGAAAAAGTGAGAAATGGTTTAAATGGGATCATCCATAAGCAGATATCCTTGAATATTGCCTTTTATACTGGAGTTACAATTAACCGCAACTACAAAATTATAGTTAGTAATTACAGTGACGTTTAACATTTAAATCAAAACCGAAAAAGAACAAAAGGAGGCTACGTATAATTACAGTGATATAATTATATTTCCTTTGCAGCTGTTTGAGAAAAAATAATTAAAAAAGTGCAAAATTTGGTTAGAACTAAAGAGTTAAAAAAAATTGGATTATTTTTATTTACTAGAATCAATATTTGCATAAAATTGAATTTTGACATAAAAGACAGAATGAATGATGATTTTTTCATGTACCGCAAGCTCTATATGGTATTGATTAAAGATTAACAATATTGACCAACATTAATCATATGTTTACTCCAGGCACGAACGAAGGACACCAAAAGCAGAAAAGACCGACTACATGGCAAAAGTGGTCCCTCGGTGACAGTGAACGTTGCCCTCTTCGGAAGAAAACGAATAATAACATTTTATACTTAATTAGTTTTCATTAATTAACGCACATGCTAGTGTGGTCCCCCATCTCTTTTATCTTGTCATTTGAGACTAATTACAAACCATTTTCTTTAATTATTCCTTTTTTCTCGAAAAGTACATATTTATTTTATTTTATTTCATCTTACCTTCTTAATCCTTATAAAACTTGTAGCGCTAACGCAAATAACCGATCCATATCTGCAATGACTTTTCCTTCTCTCAAAGCCTCACCACCGCCTCCGTCTTAACGCCGCCGTTTCTAGGTCGGAGCTTCTCCATGATTTTTATCATCTCAATAGAACTATTATTATCATTATTGCTACGATGGGTTTGCAAAACCAGCTAAACGACATATCGTCTGATTCGATTCCTTTGTTACTTGTCGCCTTAATCGCCAACTGTGTAGCCTATCTTCGCTCTCTTCTCTTCACTCTATCCCACTCCTTTAGATTTGTCCGATTCCGCCCGATCCAAGCGGTCGACGACGGTCTACTGAGTTCTATGGGTTCGGGTTTGGCCGGTGTGATCGTTCTCGCCGAGCAGCTCAAACTGAACCGGATTTTGTCGTACAAGTATTGTTGCGTAGAAGGTGGGGGTGGTGAAGACAGGGGGGGATCGGACTGTGTGGTATGCTTGTGCACGCTAAGAGACGGGGAGCAGGTGAGAAGGCTTGATTGCCGCCACGTTTTTCATAAGGATTGCTTTGATGGTTGGCTCGATAATCTTAATTTTAATTGCCCACTTTGCCGATCGCCGCTGGTCTCTGATGAGTGCGTGGAATTCACGCATAGGCGCGTGGGTGAGGATTTGATGAGTTGGTTTTCTATCAGTTGATGCCTTACGAGAAAAACGAAGATGATGGAAGCACCGCCTCAACCTCTCTATCCAACTCTTTCTCTTCCCTTTTTTTTTAATTTCCAGTTTTTTTTGGGGTTAAAAGGTTAACTTAGTTTTGACCATGGGCCTTCTCTTTTAGTTTGTTGTTTTTTGTGTTTCTAATATTTTTTAGGAGCTCTTGAGGGTTCTTTTTTTTAATTTTTATCCTTTTCGACCGTTGTAAATTATACGAGGGTTGTAGTGTTTGTGAATATAAGAGAGCCTACTCTTGTATAAAACTTTAGCTTGCTTTAACAGAGTAGTTTGTGAAGTATTTAGTAAATTCCCTGCCGTTGATAAGTAAAAATAATTCTAAGATCTTTCTTTGAAGTTCCTCTATGGTACAAGGATTTTGTCCAAATGAAAGGAATCACCTGCAACTAAAACGCGTAAAACGTGTTGCAATTTACGCGTTGCAAGTATTAAAATTGTCATCTTCTTTAGTTCCAATTGATTGAAGTATTTTTCGGTAACTGTACAAATTATCATGACAAGTTTGTTCTTGCCAAACGAACCACCTCATTTAAATTGTTTAGCTGTGGATGACGCAAGCCATAGGATTAATCTTTATATAACATTTGATTTTTTAAGAAAAAATTAAAATTGTAATTTCTTAATTTTAAATTAAATTAAGTTGGCTCCAAGCCTGTTTTCCAAACGGGTAAGGAAGAATCCGAATCCCTCTTTTCAACTTGAAAGAAAAAGTTAGCTCCTTCTTGCCACATATACACTCCTCGTCTTCCCCGCTTAGTATTACAAAAGTTCCAATGGATAACTTGCCCCTTAAGGCCATGGGCCTGGAGTGGTCCAAGTCTACGAATAATTGCGTTAGTGGAGCAGCTCAAATTATTCAGAAGCAGGCATTGGTCTGCAGATTGCTAGACAGCCTAAGCCAATCGAAGTTGAAGATAGAATTGGTGCCTTCCGCGTCATCTCATAAAGCTTCATGCGTTAACTATTTCTAATCCACGTGTACAAGATGTTAGTTTGCCGTTGCCGTAAATCATCTTCAAATTGTGATAATGACTAGTTTAAAACAAAAAGATAAGTATTGTTTATCTCAATTATATGAATCTTTAAAGACAATTTGACAATTACGTGCAAGAATCATTATTTTTTGTTGTTGCTGTTGTTTGTTCGTTTATCCACGTCCTATTGCCAAGTTGCCATCTAAATTTGCTTAATTTTCATGTCTTCAACGTATAAGGCAGAAACAAATACCGGCAAGAGGTAGCAAATGGCATTGTGACTGCTGCCTCTCTGCCACAGCTGTTTCCTCTAGTGGCATATGAAAGATGCCTGTAGCCTAGTTGTATTTGCCGCCTGTGGATGACTGCTGCCTCTCTGCCACCGCTGTTTCCTCTAGTGGCATATGAAAGAAGCCTGTAGCCTAGTTGCATTTGCCGCCTGTGGATGCTTCCTCTCTGCCACCGCTTCTTTGGTTGCACGATGAAGAGTTTTATGTTTAGAAACAAGTATAATAATTAGACCATGGGTCAGTATAAAATGGACAAATGATTATCCATCAATTGTTAAATCATTATTCTATTAAAACTTAATATTAATAACACATAAAAGACTATTATTCATTATACTTCTTTCTTACAAAAGAATTAGTTGATTTTGTAGGCCAAAATATGATTATAGTTAAACAAATATATGAGTACTTATTAAAGAACAAGTTCATTATACTTAAACAAACATGTGATTACTTATTAAAGAACAAGTTCACT
>JAOSBO010034233.1:0-11309 GCA_027563915.1 Erythroxylum rotundifolium | reverse complement strand
AAATTCCTACTAACTCCTTCACTTTATTTTAATTCTTTCTTTTAATTCATACCACCATATAAAATTCAAAATATACCGTATTAGACTCCAAAAATTTCTAATTCATAAATTCTAATTTATTTTTATGCTTGATAATTTAATAAAATAAAGAAAATAAAATAAAAATATAAAAATCCTAAAAATGGCTCCAACAAAACGAGTAGACAAGGACGAAAGGAACAAAAACATATGATACTTATTGACTCAGTTACTACCTTGTTGGCTCAGATCACGACTTTGACAAAGCAGCTAAACAACATACAAGGAGCATCTACATCAGCAGTTAAGGCAATACAAGCACAATGTGAGTTGTGTGGGGAGAACAACCACAGCTCAACAAAATGTTTTCTATTGGGAGCTGGCAGGACCGAATAGGTAAGGTACTTAGGCCAGTCGCAGTAAGGTAATATCCTATATTTGAATACATATAATCCAGGGTTGGAAAAACCATCTGAACTTTTCTTAGAGTAATAATAATGCAGGTGGCTAGCAAAGGCCACAAAGACCGCTAGGATTCTAGCAAGAACAAATCGGAGCGTTGGAAAATAAGTTAGACAAGTTTATGGAGATGTTTAATTCCAAACTGGCAGTTCAAGCAGAGAGTTAGAAAAATATGTATGAAAGCCAGGAGGAAAATCAATAGAGGATGGAGGTAAAATTTGGTCAGAATGTGAAGAACCATGCCTCATCAATCCATAATTTGGAAGTCCAGGTACGTCAACTTACTGATGCATTATTTTCTCAAAACGCAGGTCGCTTATCGAGCAATAATGAGGTTATTCCAAGGGAGGAGCAACTCAAAGCAATTACACTTCGAAGTGGCAAGCAAATGGAAGAGCCAAGTGCGAAACAGGATGGCTAAGAAAAAGAGAATAGTATGGAGATAGAAGAAGAAAGGGGAGAGGGTAGGTTGTATGTACCACCACCACCGTACAAGCCAAACTCCCATATCCACAAAGAGTGAAGCAACATTAGGTAGATACCCAGTTTTCCAAATTTTTAGAGAAACTGAAGAAGCTACAGACTAATTTGTCATTGGTGGAAGCTTCGGAGTGCATGCCCAAGTTTGTGAAATTTTTGAAGGACATATTCATGCATAAACGTACCTGGGAAGACAATCAGATAGTTACATTGATAGAGAATTATAGTTCTATTATTTCAAGTCAAATGACTTCAAAATTGCAAGATCTAGGGAGCCTCACTATTTTATATGTTGTTGGCGATTTTGAATTTTCCAAATGTTTATGTGATTTAGGTGTAAGTATTAATTTGATGCCTTTGTCTATTTTTAGGAAATTAGGATTAGGAGAGGTCAAGCTGACTTCCATGCTGATTCAGCTTGCAGATTAATCAATAGAAAAGCCATTTGGAGTTGTGGGAGACGTACTGGTAAAAGTGGATAACTTTATAATTCTTGTTGATTTTGTTGTGTTGGATTTTGAAGCTGATAAAAATTGTCCGTTAATTTTAGGTAGGCCCTTTATGAATACTGATAGGGCATTAGTTAATGTTCATGAAGGAAAACTTGTGTTGAGAGTTGGTGGTGAGTAGATTGAGTTTAATATGACAAAATCTTTGAAGAAACCGATCGATGGAAATGTGTGTATGAAAATTGATGTAGTAGATGAGTGTGTGAAGGAAATAAAAGAAGGAGTTGGTGACATGAATGGAGTACACAAAGATGAAAGTACGAAGGAAGAGGATGTTTGTGAGGATGTGGACCTATAACAATTAGAGAGAGCTGGAGCAGCTACACCACCTGATACCCTTAAACCTCCCACTTTAGAGCTTAAACCTTTACCTTCCCATTTGAGATATACCTTTTTAGGAAAGAACCACACTTTACCAATCATTATCTCTAATGAATTAAATTATGAGCAAGAAGAGAAAGAGGTGGAGACTATTAGGAAAAGGATGAGCGTTGTAGGGTGGCAAATTTCTGATATTCGGGGGATTATCCCCAATGTGGTAATTCATAAGATTAACCTGGAAGAAGGTTGTAAAACTGTGAGAGAAAGAAAAAGAAGGTTGAATCTAAATATGTAAGAAGTTGTAAAGAAGGAAGTGGTGAAACTTCTAGAGGCAGGAATAATTTACCCCATTTGGGATAGTTAGTGGTTGAGTCTAATACAGTGTGTGCTAAAGAAGGGTAACATAATGGTGGTAGAAAATGACAAAGGGGAAAAGATTTTGACTAGGAATGTCACAGGGTGGCGAGTGTGCATTGACTATAGGAAGCTAAATTTGGCCACCAAGAAGGATCATTTTACTTTACCTTTTATAAAGCAAATGATTGAGAGAGTGGCTAGTCATTCTTTTTATTACTTACTGGATGGATGTTTAGGGTATAATCAAATATTTATATATCTAAAAGATCAAGAGAAAACTACTTTTACATGTCCATATGGAACTTTTACATACTGAATGATGCCTTTTGGTTTATGTAATGCACCCACTACATTTCAAAGAAGTATGATGGCCATTTTTCTAGACATGAATGAGAATTTTATGGAGGTATTTATGCATGATTTTTCTATCTTTGGAGAGTCTTTTGATCATTCTTTACTAAACTTAGACAAAGTGCTCCAAAGATGTGAGGAGTCACATTTAGTTTTAAATTGGGAAAAATGTCATTTCGTGGTCCAAGAGGGAATCGTATTAGGCCACAAGATTTCATATAAAGGTATTTAAGTGGATTGAGTTAAGACAGAAGTAATTGAAAAGTTACCACCTCCCTCTAACATCAAGGGTGTCTGAGCTTTCCTTGGTCATGAGGGTCCTACCGATAGTTTATTAAAGATTTTTTCCTCATTGTAAAACCTCTGACTCATCTATTGGTAAAAGATGTGCCTTTTGTTTTTGATGATAACTGTTTGAATGCTTTTAATAGGTTGAAAGAGGCACTCATCACAGCACCAATTCTGACATTGCCGGATTGGTCTCTTCCATTTGAGATTATGTGTGATGCAAGCGACCATGTTATTGGGTGTGTACTAGGTTAGCGATAGGAGAAGAGATTGCATGCTATCTATTACACAAGTAAGACTTTGATAGGAGGACAATTGAAATACCTAACTACTTAAAAAGAACTGCTTGTGGTGGTATTTACTTGTGAAAAATTTCATTCTTATTTGTTAGGCTCACAAGTTATTGTGTTTATAGATCATGCAACATTACGTTACCTTTTTGGTAAGAAAGATGCCAAGGCTAGGCTTATTCGATGCGTACTCCTACTCCAATAGTTCAATATTGAAATCAAAGACAAGAAAGGAGTAGAAAATGTCGTAGCAGATCACTTATCAAGGCTTGAAGTTGGATATCATGTAGAGAAAGAGGAAATTAAGGAAAAATTTCCTGATGAGACTTTGATGATGGTAGATAACCCTTTTCTTTGCTAGTTTACAGATATTGCAAACTACCTCTCAGGTTGTATTCTTTCATCTGACCTATCATATCAATAAAGGAAATGTGTCCTGTTTCAATGTGCTCATTATATTTGGGACGAACATGTACACTATAAGATCTGTGTTGATAGTTTAATTCGTAGGTGTGCTCCTGAAGATGAAATGCCTGAGATTTTAACTCAATATCATAGCTCACCGAATGTAGGGCATTTGGAGCTAACAAGACTGCTGCACAAATTTTGGAGTGTGGATTCTATTGGCGAACTCTATTTAAGGATGCTTGAGATTTTGTGCTCAAGTGTGATAGATGTCAAAGAGTTGGAAACATATCAAAGAGAGATGAGATGTCGCTTTCGAACATAATGGAGGTGTAGATATTTGACGTATAGAGTTTGGACTTTATGAGACCATTTCCAACCTCTAAAGGCAATACCTATAACTTAGTTGGAGTTGATTATGTGTCCAGCTAGGTCGAAGCTGTCACCGCTCTAACCAATAATAGTAAGGTGGTTCAAAAGTTCATTAAGAAGATTTTTACTAGATTTGGGGTGCCTAGAGCAATCATAAGTGATGGGAGAAGTCACTTTAACAACAAACCATTTTAGAACCTTTTGAGAAGATACAACGTACATCATAGAGTGGCTACCATATACTATCCCCAAACCAGTGGTCAAGTGGAGGTGGTTCATAGAGAGCTAAAAAAGATTTTGGAGAAGATAGTGACCAATTTAAGAAAAGATTGGTTATTGAACTAGATGATGCATTGTGGGCTTATAGAATAGCTTTCAAGACTACAACACCTTATCTTCTTGTATATAGAAAGCTGTGTCATTTACCATTGGAGTTGGAGCATAAAGCATATTGGGAAATAAAGAAATTGAATAAGGATTGGAGGCTGGTAGGAGAAAAGCAATTATTACTCCTCAACGAGTTGGATGAGTTAAGGTATGATGTTTATGAAAATGCAAAGTTGTATAAAGAAATGGCTAAGAAGTGGTATGATGGCCATATTAAGAAGAAGCAATTCAAGAGTGGGGATTTAGTACTTTTGTTTAAATCAAGACTTCAACAATTTCCTAAAAACTCAAGTCAAGATGGAGTGAGCCTTTCAAAATTCTTTAAGTGTTCCCCCATGGAGCCGTGGAGTTGGAAAATGACAATGGGGAAACATTCAAGGTCAATGGGCACCGCTGTAAACTGCATTATGGAGGGACATATCAATAAGCAAGGGAAGTTATCTGTCTCCTATCTTCCACTTTTTCAAAAGTATATGTTGAATAGTCAAGCTAATGACCTAACTTAGCATGTTTCATTTCTTTTGTATTGTCTTCATCTAGTTTTTGTTTGAGTTCTTTAGTTATAATCATGTTTGAATCGGATGTGCTTAATGTTTATGTGATTTTGGTTGGATTTCAATATGTTTTCTTCTCAAGTTTCTTGTTACTAATATTATCTTGATGTGGTTATAGGTTTTGGGAGCATAGAGAGTACATATAAGCTTGGAAGAAGGTTTGCAATTGTGAGGATCATCAAAATTTATCTTGATGTGCTCGAATCTCATATACAATATTATTTTGATGTGCTTGAATCTCACTTTCTCTCTCTTATTCTTACAAGCTTTTTTAATAACAATGGCACCGAAGAAGATGATGGCTTGGAAATCGGGTGACGAAGTGCGCCTAAAGTTTCAAGTGAAGGCAAAAGTGATTTGGTGGTAACTTACCGATCTCCCTTCCTGATTTACTCAGAAGATGAAGGTATAAGTTTCCTTGATTTTAAGAATAGGGGAATAATCACTCCTCGGTATTTCTATTTTGAATTGCTAGAGAACATAGGAGTGAGGACAAAGATTGAGCAACTAGCTAAAAACATAAGGTGGAATAGGTTCATTTGATGTGACATGTATATTCACCATATGATGACAATTGAATTTTTCACTATTGTTCATTACACCAAAAAAAGGATGTCTTTTGGTTTGGATTATTCAGTGATGTGTACAAACTAGATTACAATGTCATGCATCATCTTTTCGATTTCCAAAACACAAAATTTTTAGATTATCATATTGATTTTGATGTGGATGCCTATTAGAAGAGGTGCGTACAACGCCACACAATATGTTTGACATATCGTTTTTAAGGCGTCTCGAGATTGTGGAAGTTCATCATATGGAACTCCATAATCCTCAGACGCGTGCTCCATTGAGAAATAAGAGAAGCATCAGTACAACTGTGTCCCAACCTTCCACATCTCGAGCAGCTCAGGATCTAGAGGACGAAGCATCAGCAGTAGAACCAAGCGCATCAGTAGAGGTTGATCAACTCCAACAAAACCTTGAACAAATAGCCTCCAACCAAAAATAGATTATATGTCAATTAAATGAGCTCAACACACAAATGTGGAAAGTACATAAGGAGTAGCGTAGTTTGAAGAAGAGGTTCCTCAACTTCTGTGGGAGGAACAATTTTGAAGCTCCTACACCATCACCGTCACCACCAACATCTGAGTAAGCTCTTCTTACCCTTTAACTTTTAAAATTTATTGTTTCATTTTTATAATTTCATGTCATATCTGAATAAGCTCTGCTTACCCTTTAAATTTTTTTGTTTCATTTTTATGATTTCATGTCTATTTGGTTTTCTTATCATTTGTGTGTGCTATATCTTGTTTTAGTTTTAATTTCTTTAATTTTGGTTTGACTTCAGTATTTTCTGTTTGGTTTGATATCATTTGGTTGTTTCAATTTCTTTGTTTGTGATGTTTTCATTGTTATTTGGTTTGATGCCATTTTCACTCACTTGGGGGCTAACTTGTTACAATGAGGACAATGCGATCTTTAAGTGTGGGGAGGTTACATCAAATTTCTCTCTTGCATTTTTTTAAAAAAAATTATGTTGAATAGGATGCATGTTTAGGCATATTATATCTGCTTTATGTCAGTAATGGTGCTTTGTGAAGAATTGGAACTGCATTTGAGTCACTATGATAAATATTGCCATAAGATTCTGTCATATTAGTTGGAATTAGATTGAAAGCAAGTTTGAACTCGGATTAGGCTACTTGAGTAGACAGTGAATTATATAGAGTGATGAAAAGTAGTTGGTTACATAAGCATATTCACAAATCGACATTTGAACAATGAGGTAGTATAGAGATGCATAATGAGTTTTCAATTAAGTCAAAGAGAGGATTGAGCCATAATCTAGGCCATTTTTGTGTTAACCTCTTGGCTTAAATGACCTACCTGTTAATGGTCCCTTACTACCCCTGCTGAGCCTTAACCTTTTGTTTATGAAAACACCCCAAATTTTAAACTTTAAACCTCATTGTCCTACCCTTTTCATAAGCTTAGTAGAGTATTAAATAAAACATTAGTTGGGATTTTGTGGAATTTTTACCGAAACAAGTTGAGTATATTTCTGCTTGGGGGCTACACTATATAGAATGCTAGTTTTGATTCATAGTTCTTCCATGTATGAAGTAAAAAAAAATAAAAAAAGGTGAATGAAGAAAGGAAAGAAAGGAAGAACAAGTGAGTAGCATTAATAAGTGTAGAATACTGGTTATATTGGTATATCTTGGAGTACGTTTTGATTATCTCAAATTTATCCACTTTTTACTTTACTAATGTTTGTGCTTAACCCTCTTTCCCTTCTTTTGACCCACCTTAAACACTTGAACGAAATGAGTGAAAACCATGAGGAAGATTCATTTTGCATCTTTACTTATCTTTGAGTGATTGTGCCAATTGTGAGTTCGCTTATGTACACCAATGAAAAAGTAGTCATGATATATGCCTTAACTTGATATTTTAGTTGGCTTACATATGAGGGATTATGCATCATTAAATTTCCAGTGAAGGCAAAAGCGATTTGGCCGCAACTTACTGATCTACCTTCCCGATTTACTAGGAAGACGAAGGTATGTGTTTTCGTGATTTTAAGAATAGGGGAATAATCACTCCTAGGTATTTCGATTTTGAATTGTTAGAGAACATAGGAGTGAGGACAAAGATTGAGCAACTAGATGAGAACATAGGGTGCAATAGGTTCATCTGATGTGACATGCATATTCACCCATGATGACTGTTGAATTTTTCAGTATTGCCCGTTACACCCCAAAAATGGATGTCTTTTAGTTTAGATTATTCGGTGATGTGTACAAACTAGATTTTAATGTCATACGTCATCTTTTCGATTTCCAAAACACAAAAGTTTTAGATGATTATACTGATTTTGATGTGGATGTCTATTGGAAAATTCTAATGAGGGAAGATAGTTTTGATTTACTCAATGCACCAAATGCTTTAATAGGTAGTGCTGAACATCTGTTGTTCTATAAATTCATGTGTTTAACTGTATTCAATAAAATTGAAAGTAGCAAATGTTTGGCTAAAAAACTTTTCTTCATATGGTGCATGGATCGAAAGGTTAGAATCAACAAATCCTTTAGAATTTTTTAGATCAATTGTTACTGTTGTCAATAAAAATAGTTCATACTTTGGAATGGGGCATATTATTATTCTTTAGCTCGTTTTTATAACTACAATTTGGAAAAGGTGCGTAAAATGCCAAATGATATGTTTGACATATCATTTTTGAGGAGTCTTGAGATCGTGGAAGTTCATTCTATGATCTCCGTAATCCTCAGACCCGTTCTACAATGAGAAACTAGAGAAGTACGAGTACAGCTATGTCCTAACCTTCCACTTCTCGAGTAGCTCAGGATCTAGAAGGTGAGTAGTAGGAGTAGAACCAAGCGCATCATGGGAGGTTGACCAACTCGAACAAACCTTTGAACAAATAGCCTTCAACCAACAATTGATGACATCTCAATTAAATGAGCTCAGTATACAAATGCAGATAGTGCATAAGGAGCAGTATAGTTTGAAGAAGAGGTGTTCACTTAAGGTTACACGTGCTAAGTTTTACTATTTATAACCTTGGTAATTATTGTAAGCGCATGAATCATTCACGTAGTACCTAAGATGTTGATCCCACGAGGAAGGGAACTAGTCCTAAATTCTAAGGTAGCTAAGTTCGCAATATCTAATTAAATAACTAATGCAGAAATTAAAATTAATTATGAATCAATTATGAGAAATTAAAGTGCCGAAAGAGTAAACAATATAGTAATTCACTCAACAATATGAAAATCAACCTAGAAATAATCAAGTGAGAGAAAGGGGGATTTAATTCGAAACTAAAGAAAATCAACTCAATTATGCAATTTTTGATTTAACAAGTCTAGACGGTCCTAGGGAGAACTAATCTCTCTTAAGTTATAATTCTTAACCCTAATTGATAATCCCTGATTCAAATTATGGGAATTGCAATCTCTCAATCTGTAGTTAATCCAACAACTAAATTAGTTCTAAAATTTTCTATTAACCTATTGGGAATCTATGCTCGATCTCTTGTTACATGACTCCACAGATTTGATTCAACTGTCTACCTATCGATTCACCTAACTCTCATTAGCCCAAACCGATGATTTTTACTTAGCTCACCCTCTTGATTTATTGCCAAGTTATGAAAAATCAAAATTGAATCATAATTAAATCAAAAGAAAACATAATCAAATAAAATTTATTAATCTCAAGAACCAAAAACCCGAAGGTGAGTATAGACAGCAATCAACACTCAACAACAGTAAACCCAATTCATATAAAAGCTTCGTACATCAATGAAATCAAAATACAAATAGGCAATATTATCGGAATGCATCTCGGAGGTAGTGACTACAAGAAACCACCTTTTCTAGGAAGTACTTCACATTAAACTTGTCTGCGTGTCTCTCTTCCTTCGTCTCCTTCCTCAATCACTTGATATCTCTCTAGGTTTTCTCTCAGAATTGACAAAATCTCACTTTTTGCTTGAATCTCTGGGGTCTCCAAAGACTATTGGCGGCTGTCTTGTAGTGTGCTATTTATTCTATAGTAGCCCTAGGTCAAATTTGGGGTCGAAACGGTCCAAAAAATCACCCAAAAATTGATTTTCACGTAAGCCCGATGCAGGGCATGAACGTGGCCCTAAGTGTCAATATCGTGACCTGACTTAAGCTCTTTGTCACGATCATGGCCCAAAGTGCACGATAGTGGCCTAGCTACTTCTTGCTCTTCCTTCTCTGTCACGATCGTGGCCTAAGCTTGTTAGTTTAAAACTCTTCGAATCTTCACCATTCTTCCCTGTTTATCTTGCAACGCTAACACACACATCAATGTACCTAAAAAATATATAATTACGCTCAAAGATTCAAACCAACCCATAAAAGCACTTAAACACACAAAACTAACATATTTAAACACATAAACACACATTCAGCACTCAATTTAAAACTAAATACTTAACAAATAACCTTCTAAAACATCATGAAAAACACCACTATCAAGAGATTCTTCAACTTTTGTAGGAGGAACAATTTTGAAACTCCTACACTATCACCATCACTACCATCGTCTAAATAAGCTTATCTTACCCTTTAACTTTTAAATTTTGTTGTTTCATTTGTGTGATTGTAGTCATTTAATGTATATTTGGTTTTCTTATTGTTTGTGTGTGCTATCATGTTTTATTTTTAATTTCTTTACTTTTAGTTTGACTTCAGTATCTTTTGTTAGGTTTGATATCATTTGGTTGTTTCAATTTCTTTTGTTTGTGTTATTTCACTGTTATTTGGTTTGATGCTTCACTCACTTGGGGGTTAACTTGTTACATTAAGGACAATGTGATCTTTAAGTGTGGGGAGGTGACATCAAATTTCTCACTTGAATTTTTTTTAAATTGTGTTGAATAGGATACATGTTTAGCCATATTATATGTGCTTTTTGTCAGCAATGGTGCTTTGTGTTAGTAATGGAACCACATTTGAGTCACTATGATAAATATTGCCATGAGATTCTGTCATGTTAGTTGGAATTAGATTTAATGCATGCTTGAACTCAGATTAGGCAACTTGAGTATAAAGTGAATCATATAGAGTGATGAAAAGTAGTTGGTTACATAAGCTTAGTCACAAATCGACATTTGAATAATAAGATAGTGTAGAGATGCATAACGAGTTTTCAATTAAGCCAAAGTGAGGATTGAGCCAGATGATTCTATCTATAATCATTTCATTTCCTTGTTGAGTGTTACTTCTATAGGTTACTACCTTCAGAACTTGTTTTGAATTGGTTTGAGTCTACTAGATGCATGCTTAATAAGGATGATCTAGGCCATTTTTATGTAAACCCTTGACTTAAATGACCTACACGTTAATTATCCCTTGCTACCCTTATTGAGCCTTAATCTTTTGTTTCTAAAAACACTCAAAATTTTAAACTTTAAACCCCATTATCCTACCCTTTTCATAAGCTTAGTAGAGTATTAAGTAAAACATTAGTTGGGATTGTGTGAAATTTTTTGCAAGACAAGTTGAGTATATTTCTGCTTGGGGGCTACATTATATAGAGTGCTAGTTTTGATTCATAGTTCTTCCATGTATGACGAAAAAGAAAAAAATGAATGAAGAAAAGAAAGGAAAAAGGATTAACAAGTAAGTAGCATCAATAAGTGCAGAATACTACTTACATTAGTATATCTCAGAGTATGTTTTGATTATCCCAAATTTATTCACTTTTTACCTTACTAATGTTTGTGCTTAACTCTCTTTCCCCTCTTTTAACCCACCTTAACCTTATCACATTATGTTAGGACCCGATCCAGAAACCGGATCCCAACTGACGAAAACGGAAGAACAACGTAAGAAAAATTCCGAATCGAATGCGAATGTAAATCGGAAGAATCAAACTGAAACAAACATCGACATCCGTTTCGAACATGAAGCATAGCAAACTCATTGCGTTGGAAACCTTACGACATTTCA
>JAOSBO010034188.1:0-11311 GCA_027563915.1 Erythroxylum rotundifolium | reverse complement strand
ATTACAAAATTGTAACTGAAGAAGATAAAGTTACATGTAAATACACTTGCTTTCTAGGGCACTATATTTACATAACTCCAACAAACACAGATGAAAGGAATCGTCTGTGGTGACATCAGTAAAAGATAGAGGAAGCGCAAAAGATAGAGGAAGCGCAAAATACAGACGAAACACAAAAGATAGACGAAGTGCAAAAGACAGACGCAGCACAAAAGGCAGACGAATTGCAAATGACAAATGAAGTGGAAAACACAGATGAAACACCAAACATAGACGAAGTTGAAAACACAGACGATACAAAGAAGAAGTTACGCCATTATGTTGGATAGTTATTTTGTTAAAGTTAGTTACAGAACTCAATTAAATAACAATTTTCAATAAGAAATGGTTATCAAGGATCAAGAAACAGTTAGAGACTTAGGCTATAAGTACTAGTCATGGGACAAAATGTTTTGAAGAGTTCAAGTTGAAATTCTACTTTGAGGATTGGCTAGTGTGGGCTCACCATCTTTGTGGGATGCGCGTCCAGATGTCACTTAGGTTGTGGGACACGTGACTCAGAAGGGTGGGGCCCTAACACTTATGGTATCAAAGCATTTAGGTTGAGGTCCAAGTGTAGGACCAAGTTTAGGAGTATCTAAAGCACGAATTGGGTAGGTTGAGACATGAAGTGTACATGCACTGTTTTAAATGAACAGGTTCCATTGTTTTGAATTGTGTTTCATGATTTGAAATTGACTTATACGATTTGAACTGTTTTGCATACTTTAAAACTATTCTGCACGAACTAAAGATTTTTATTGGTTTTATATTGAAGGAGTGATTATGCTGCCTCGAAAGAAAACTCGAGGAGCTTTGACTGGATCTAGCTCTCACCGAGGGAGCACTAATGAATCCGATGTCCCACAAGATGCGAGGACACATTCTACCCCTGATTTTGAGGCACTTAGTGTGCAATATGAGGTGCCTCCACCACCTCCTCCTATGCCTCAAGGTTCTTCAACGATTCTTTCAGGCCTTTGCTCAGGCTTTCTCATATGCCATGGGCTAAGGGTCTCAGGTCCTGATGCAATCTCTAGTGGAGAGAAGTGGGCAGTATAATAATCTCCACAAGCATGGAGCTGTGGACTTCAATAGGACTACAAATCATGAAGAGGCTGAAGCATGGCTGAAGAGGACCGAGAGGGTCCTAATTCAAATAAAGTGCAGTGATGAAGAGAAATTAGACTATGCAGTCAGTTTGCTGGTGTTGACATGGAGAGATTTTGCGGAGGTGTTTAGGAAGAAGTACCTCTCGAGGGTGTATGTAGAAGAGAAAACTAGGGAGTTTCTAAAACTCACATAGAGGTACATAAATGTGAGCGAGTATGAACTGAAGTTCACTCAACTTTCTAGCTATGCGGCCAACATTGTGGCGAGTGAGGAGGACAATAGCTGCAAGTTTGAGGGAGGGCTTCATTTGGAGATTAAGGAGAAAGTCTTGATCCATAATTTCTGTGACCACTAGTAGTTGGTAGATGTCCCACACCTGGCTAAGAAACTGGAGAACATCAAGTACGAAGTGAATAAGAAGAGGAAGAATAGGGACCAGTCTTCCAAGAAGGGGATGCGTGCTCCAATGCCTAAGAGGAGTATAAAAAGTTTCCATACACAAAGTGAGGTGGGGCAAGCAAGGCTAGTGTCAGTGCAAGCCTCAACAACAGGAGGAAATAGTAGGGTGGAAAGGAGCGAGTACTTAAACCCTCAATGGGAACATTGTGGGAAGTTCCATAAAGCAGAGTGTTTGAGGTTACTTGGAGCATGCTTTCGATGCAGAGAGAGGGGACACTTGATCAGAGATTGTCCCTAAGTACCGAGGCAAAAGGGGTTATAGTTTCAAGCCCCGAAGAGAACAGAAACAGTTAAAACCAGGCCAGTCACTGAGCTGGGCAATTCTAGAGCTGCAAAGAAGGCTATTCCTCTAGGAAGGCCAATGGGTTAGGCATAGGCAAGGGTATTTGCTATGACCAGAGAGGAAGCTACAACTGCACTAGAGGTTGTCATGGGTATAGCTCAGTTATTTGATTCAGCAGTGTACTTACTACTTGATTCTTATTCCACATATTCTTTTGTTTCTGTAAGCATGACATTACGTGATGTTGATTTAATGCCTTTGGATAATTCTTTGATTGTTAGTACTCCTTTAGGGAGGAATGTGATAATAAGTCAAGTGTATAGAGGTTGTGAACTCTTCATTAATGGTGCTAGACTAGTAGCAGACCTCCTACCTCTAGACCTAAAGGGCTTAGATGTTATACTTGGAATAGATGTTATGGAAAAATATCATGCAAAGTTGGATTGTGGCCTTAAGGAAGTAGAGTTTGATCTGGGCAACGGTGAGAAGGTGATTTTTAGAGGAGACAGGAGAGTACTAGCACCAATAATTATTTTTACATTTCTAACTGAAAGGATGATGAAAAAGGGATGTGAGGCCTTCTTGCCACATGTTGTGGATGCTGATGTGAATGAAAGGAGGTTAGAGGATTTTTCGATCATGATGGAATTTACTGATGTGTTCCCAGAAGACTTACCTAGTTTGCCACCTGTGAGGGAAATTAAGTTTGCCATCGACTTGATTTTTGGAACCGCACTTATTTCTATACCACCATATAGAATCGCTTCAGCTGAGTTGAAGGAGCTTAAGGAACAGTTGGAGGAACTGTTAGAGAAGGGGTACATAAGGCCAAGTTCGTCACCTTAGGGAGCGGCTGTTTTATTTGTCAAGAAGAAGGATGGAACATGGCGGATGTGTATTGATTACCGGAGACTCATCAAGGTGACCATTAAAAATAAGTATCCTTTGCCTCGAATCGACGATATATTTGACCAGCTGCAGAGAGCAAGGGTCTTGTCCAAGATTGGTCTCAAGTTAGGTTATCATCAGCTCAGAATTAAGGAGTCTGATGTAAGCAAGATAGCCTTTAGGACTCATTATGGGCATTACGAGTTCCTAGTCATGCCATTTGGTTTGACCAATGCTCCAGCTGCTTTCATGGATCTTATGAATAGGTTCTTTAAGGAATATCTAGATCAGTTTGTCATAGTGTTTATTGATAACATTCTGGTTTATTCCAAAAGTGAAGGGGAACATGAGGAACACCTCAGGAGAGTGTTGCAGACACTGAGAGAGATGGAGCTTTATGCTAAGTTCAGCAAGTGTGAGTTTTGGCTTCATGAGGTAATATTCCTTAGACATGTAATTTCGAAAGATAGGGTGGATGTTGACCCGAGGAAGGTTGAAGCAGTAGTGAATTGGCATGCACCAAAGACAGTGACAGAAGTGAGGAGTATTCTAGGTCTGGCAGGATATTATAGGAGATTCGTTAAAGGATTTTCTATGATAGCTGCCCCGATGACTAAGTTACTGAGGAAGAATTAGAAATTTGTCTGGAGTGAGGAATGTCAAAAAAGTTTTGAGGATCTCAAGTGTAGATTGACAAGCACTCCAATTTTGATTTTGCCTATTGGAGATGAGGGATAGTGTACAATGATGCTTCAAGAAAGGGTTTAAGTTGTGTATTGATGCAGGGAGACAGGGTGATAGCTTATGCTTCAAGGCAACTGAAGTCTTATTAATTGAATTATCCAACCCATCATTTGGAATTGGCAGCAGTGATTTTTGCCTTGAAAGTTTGGAGACATTATTTTTATAGGGTTCAGATGAGGATTTTTACAGATCACAAAAGTCTTAAGTATCTGTTGAGTCAGAAGGAACTGAATCTGAGACAGAGAAGGTGGATTGAGCTACTTAAGGATTATGATTTGTTGATTGAGTATCATCTAAGAAAGGCAAATGCAGTTGTGGATGCCTTGAGTAGGAAAACATCAACAGCACACGTTTAGCCAGTTTATCTACCCTTATTGGAAGAAATGGCAAAGCTTACGATAAGCTTGAAAGAAGAGGAACCAAATTGTATTCTTGCTAAATTTAGAGTAAGACCGATACTCAGGGAGAAGGTTAGGGAGTTAAAGGCACAGGATGCAGAATTAAGCAAACTTTGAGAAGAAATTCAGAAAGGTAAGAAATCTGAAGTGGTAGTGAGGGATGATGGACTCATGACTGTTAGAAATAGTCTTTGTATCCCAGATGTCAAGGAGGTGAAGGATGAAATACTGGATGAGGCACACAATGTGCCTTATGCTATGCACCAAGGTAGCACTAGGATGTACAGGGATTTGAGAGAGCATTTCTTGTGGAAAGGCATGAAAAGAGATGTAGCAGAATATGTAAGCAATTGTCTAGTGTGTTAGCAAGTCAAGGACGAGCACCAGGCACCTTCTGGAAAGTTAAGGCCATTGTCGATTCCTGAGTGGAAGTGGCAAAGGATAACCATTGATTTTCTGATATGTTTACCTAAGGCTAGTAGGAAGCATGATGCCATATGGGTTATTATTGATCGGTTGACAAAGTCAGCTCATTTTCTGGCAATTAAACAGATTGATTCCTTACATGTGGTAGCAAAGAAGTATATTGATGACATAGTGAGACTGCGTTGGATTCTAGATTCTATAGTTTTCGACAGAGATCCTCGGTTTACTTCGAGATTCTGGGGAAGCTTACAAGAGGCTCTGGGAACCAAGTTGCATTTCAATACGGCTTTCCATCCCCTGACAGATGGTCAATCTAAGAGGACCATTCGGACACTTGAGGGAATGCTCAGGGCATATGTGATGGATTTCAAAGGAGCTTGGGATGAGCATTTGCCATTGGTCGAATTTGTTTACAATAATTCATACCATTCGAGCATTCAAATGGCTCCTTATGAAGTACTATATGGGAGGCAATGTAGAACTCCTATATGATGGGATGAAGAAGGAGAAAGGCAGCTAATAGGACCAGAATTGGTTCAGATGACAGTTGACAAGGTCAGGTTAGTTAAGCAAAGGCTTAAGGCGGCTCAGGATAGAATGAAAAGCTATATTGATGCACTCCAAAAGGAAATGGAGTATAAAGTCGGTGAGAAGGTCTTTCTTAAGACATCTCTTTGGAGAGGAGTCATGAGATTTGGAAAGAAGAGCAAGTTGAGTCCAAGATTTGTGGGTCCTTATGAAATTCTTGAGAGGATTGGACCATTAGCCTATAGGTTGGCATCGCCACCAGAATTATCACAGATTCATAATGTCTTTCATGTTTCCATGTTGACGAGAAATAGTTCAAATCCATCTCACATCATTCAGACCTCTAAGGTTCAGTTAAGAGATGATCTGAGTTATGAGGAGATTTTCGTGGAGATTTTGGACACCAAGGAGAAGGTTCTCAGGAACGAGACAAATAAATTGGTCAAAGTCTTGTAGAGAAACCATTGGGTAGAAGAGGCAAAGTGGGAGCCACTAGAGGCTATGAAGGAGAAGTATCCACACCTTTTCGATGACTTTGATAATAATTTTGAGGACGAAATTCTTTTAAGAGGGGGCGAAATGTTGTGCCTCGAATTTTCTTATTAATTTAGTAAGCATGATTTGAATAAATTTTATGGTCAAGTTAGATAAGTTGTTTTTAATTAAAGTTTAATTATTACGTCAAGTTTAGGAGGATTTATTTCATAGATTGATGGAATTAAAGTATTAATATTATAAGGTGCATAATGGCATTTTTGGAAGATTACTTAAGATTAGAAGTAGTAAGGCATTAAAGGAAGGGTAGGGTGGAATTTCCTCACCCATTAAGGGTAGAATAGGGAGAGGAAAATGTTGTCTTGTAAATTAAAAGACAAAAAACATGAATGAAGGAAAGAGAGAAAATCAAAAAGGAAGAGGGAGAAAGAAGAAGAGAGATTTCGGTGAAGTTGAGAAAGAACAGAGTTTTGGACAAGGTTACAATTTTTATTAGTCTTAAAGAGAGAGTTTGAGATTATTCAAGAAGGGAAAAAGAAAGGGAAGGGAAGAGCTTTCCTTAGAGCCAAAAATCTCATTAGTTGGTGAAGATTCAAGGTAAGTCGATTTTAATCTCTTGGAGTTTTGAAGGGATTTTGGTTCAAAGAGCTTGGGAAATGTATGGGTTTAAGTATTCTAGGGTCAATTTCATGCTTTTCGTTTACAAGATTATGAAATACATGTTATGTGGGTTTGGTTTGGTTTATTCTATTGTCAAGTGAACTTCGACTAAAGGCTTCTCCTGTTGGCCCCCTAATTTTTTTCTTAAGGAATAAGCATGATTTAAATAAATTATTAGGATCTTAAGGGATTATTTTGGTGGAGTTAATTATTATGTCAATGTTGATAATATTTTATGACATAGATTAATTGAATTGAAGTATTAAAGTTGTAAGATTGCATAAGGGCAATTGGGCTTGACACTTAAGGTTATAAGGCATAAGACCTTAGGCAAGGAACGTGTAAGAATGTACAGATGCAAGGAATTGTCTGTGATGACACGTCACAACATAGACGCAAGGAATCATCTGTGATGACACGACATGACACAGACGCAAGGAAAGACAGACACAAAGAATCATCTGTGATGACACAGCATGACACAGACGCAAGGAATCGTCTGTGAAGACACATCATAACACAGACACAAGGAAAGACAAACGCAAGGAACTGTCTGTGATGACACGTCATAATACAGACGCAAGGAAAGATAGACCTAAGGAATCATCTGTGATGACATGTCATAACACAGATGCAAGGAAAGACAGATTCAAGGAATCGTCTGTGATGACACATCATGACGCAGATGCAAGAAAAGGCAGAAGCAAGGAAAGATAGACGAAAGGAAAGACAAACTATAGGAAAGGCAGACGATAGGAAAGGCAGATGAAAGGAAATACAGACGATAAGGAAGACAGATGACAAGAAAGACATATGATAGGAAACACAGACGATAGGAAACACAGATGATAGAAAACACAGAAGATAGGAAACACATATGATAGGAAACATAGATGATAGAAAACACAGATGATAGGAAACATAGACGATAGGAAACATAGGTGAAGTTGAAAACACAGATGATATAAAGAAGAAGTTATGTCTGTACGTTGGATGGTTACTTAGTTGAAGTTAGTTGCAGAACTCAACTAAATAATAGTTTTCAAGATTCAAGAAGCGGTTATCAAGAATCAGGAAGCAGTTAGAGAGCTAACCCTACTGTAACAAAAGCTCACACTATCTTTCTAGTTAGATAAAAACAAGGCTGAGAGCCTGGAGAGACAACATTAGCAGAAAAAATACATTGTGTAAGAGAGCTGAAGAGGCTCTGGAAGGGAAGAAAGAATACTTGTAATTGTTTGAAGTATAGTGAAAGTTATACCATTTGTCTCGAGACAAGTTCAATATGATTGAGGACAAAACCAAATTGAATGATTTTGGTGTCAATGGAGACATAAAACATAGGGGAGTATGTTTCTAGAGCAAAGTGTTGTAAAATGACTTCAGTGTTGGTGTCAAGAAGAGGATGTAAAGTTGACCCGAAATGATGTGCTATAGGACAAATCTGAAAGTGAGTAAGTGGATATGAATTGAACAAGTAAGACAATAGAGAAGATTTTCCAGAATAAAGTGTTATGTCCGAACATTCAAGGGTACTATTGGCAAGACACTTAAGTATAACAAACATAAGGCATAAATGGAAGGGGAAATAGGACAATTCTCAATCATTAAAGGCATAATTGGAAGAAGAAGTGTTGTCTTGCTTAAAAATGAAGAAGAAAAACGTGACTGGAAGTATAAGCAGTAGAAAATTACAAAAATGAGAGAGAAAGAGAAAAAGAGTTTTATGGTTTAAGAGAAAAGAAGAGAGTGGGCTAGGGTTTGATTTTTCTTAGTCCTCAAGAAAGATTTTGAAGCTGTCAAAGAAGAGAAAAAGGAAAAGGAAGAAAAGAGCTTCCATTTGAGCTAAGGATCCCTTCAATTGGTGAAGAATGAAGGTAAAACTATTTTGAGACTTTTGTATTTTTGAAAGGATTTTAGTCCATGGAGTTTGGAAAATGCTTGGGTTTAAGTATTCTAGAACCAATTTTAGTGATTTTTCTTTAGGGATTTTCAATTAAAAACCCTATTGAATGGGGTTTTTGTTATTGTATAAAGGGATCAAAGAGGCAAGAGGAAGAAGAGAAGAGGCATGTTTGAGCAAGGATATAAGCAAGGAAATCAAGGTGATTACATGTTTATAATAGAGTAAATAAGCCTAAAAGTGTTCTTTGGATCAAGAAAGTTTACTGTTTTCAAATTGCATCATAAGTGTTGCATATATTTGCTTCTTGATTGTGAAATTGTTACATGTTTTCTACATGTTTTGCTTATAAATTGTGTTGATAATTTATGAAAAGACTTTGAAAATGATTCTTTTGAAAAGATACATGTTTATGAAATCATGATTTTGAGAATGGATTTTCATGATGAATATAGCAAGCATATGAAAATGCAAGTTTTCAAGAAAATGTACCATTTTAGGCAACAAGTTACAAGACTTTGAAGTATATATGTTATGTGGGTTTGTAGTGGTCCCCTAAGTTAAGTCAAGTGCACTTGTTTAAAGGCTTCTTCCGCCTGCCCGCTAGTGGCATGGAGCTCCTTCATGGACTCCTATAAGTTCACAGCTATGCAATACCATTAAGTGGAACTGTGATACTACGTATGTTCACGGCTACACAGGATCCTTATGGAAAATGTGTAGTACGTATGTTTTGGATCCACCCAAACCATTATGATATGCTTATGTGGTCATTATATGTTTGACATGATGAATGAAAACATGATTTGCACTATTGTGAACTTTTGACAAGAATTTTGAGAAACATGAGTTTTATAGACTCAATGAAAGTTTTCTATGGTAAGTAAAATGGTTTCAAAAGTTTTGCTTATCTTTTTATTATAAACTGTTACCCACGAGCTTTCAAGCTCACCCCCATTCTCCTCCCCATGTCCATATGATGAGAAAAAGATGAAGTGAAAGAGAGTCAAGGCACTACTCTAGATTTGCATGTTTTGTGTTGTTTGGAATAATTTATGTGAAGCAAGGCTGTAGTGTATGTTGAGAAATTATAGTTCAAGCATTTTTACGTATTTTGGGATTTTGTGAAATATTGAATTGTGGCTCAGAATGCCCATTGAAGTTTGTAAAACTCTTAATTTGTGATGTTGATGAAATATAGATTTGTGTATGGTTTTGAAATGTGAATTTGTGTATGGATGAGGTGGAGTTAGGAATATTAATTAATTAAGGATGAGGTTAAGTTGGAATTAAGTACATTTGAAGAAGTCATCCACTTGAGTGGATGAACTTTGAACATAAATTATTGTTATATATATATATACACATAAGTGAGATGTTTTGGAAAAAGGAAAGTTAGGGTTTTGTGAATGATGAAAATTAGTTTTAAGTGGTGCATTAAAGAGTATGATGAAGTAAAGATTTGAGAGTGAACCGATAATGATTAAGGTATATGATATTGGAAATAGCGCAAGTATTATGTTATAATATTTCCGATTAAGAGTTGGGTTCCGGAAATGGGTCCCAACATCTCCCGCATGCCCGTTAGTGACATGGAGCTCCTTTATGGACTCCCTCATGTTTACGACTACACGAAAAGCCAATAGGTGGGATTGTGCTAGTTCGTTCTGTTCATGACTTCACAGGACCATTATATGGAACTGTGTTAGTTCATTCTATTTATGAACCTTCCAGACCATTTTGATGTGCATATGTGCTCATGATACATTGATAGGTTTGATGCATACATGACTTATAATTGCTCATGAATTGTTTGATAAAGTGAGAATCTTGAGAAATAAGTATTTGATGACTTTTCATGCAAAATTACTATGGTTTCTAAAATGTATAATGCAATGACTTTTGTAAATGGTTTTTGTTTGTTTCTCGATTATACATCTGTTACCCACGAGTTTTAAGCTCACCCCCTCCCAATTCTATCCCATATTTAGGTGATGAGAAAGAGATTGAGTAAGTCAAGAGTCAAGAGTCAAGGCATCACTCCAGTCTGCATATTTTCTTTTGTATTTTTAAGTTAGATTTATAGGAATTTAAGGCTTTAGCCACATTTCAAGTTTTACTAGTTCAAGAGTATTTTGTATTGTGGCTTGAAATTTCATTAAAGCTTTGTAAAGACTCTTGCCTACTAATACGAATGGAATGTATTTTGGGTATGTTATGACCACTTTTAAGTTTTCACATTGCATTGGATGTTCAAATGAGCTTGAGGCTTTGGGAAGTAGTTGGAGTTTATGTTTTTGTGTATTTTGTCCTTGGAATTGAATGAATGAGGGTGGTTGCAAAGGTAGGTTGCAAGAGGTTTTAGGATATGCTTTTGGGGTTTTCACTGTGTAAGAATGTATAGACGTAAGGAAAACACAGACGAAAGGAATCATCTATGATGACATCACCAAAACACAGATGCAAGGAAAACATAGAGGGAAGGAATCGTCTGTGATGACGTCACTAAAACAAAGACGAAAGAAATCGTCTGTGATGAGGTCACCAAAACACAGATGCAAGGAAAACACAGACGAAAGGAATGGTCTCTGATGACGTCAGCAAAAGATAGGTGAAGCACAAAAGACAGATAAAGTGCAAAAGGTAGATGAAACACAAAAGACAGACGAAGCGCAAAAGACAGACGAAGCGCAAAAAGCAGACGAAGTACAAAAGGGAGGCGAAACACAAAAGACAGACAAAGTGGAAAACACAGACGAAGCGCTAAACATAGACGAAGTTGAAAACACAGACGATACAAAGAAGAAGTTACGCCAGTACGTTGAATAGTTATTTAGTTGAAGTTAGTTACAGAACTCAATTAAATAACAATTTTTAGCAAAAAGTGGTTATCAAAGATTAAGAAGCAGTTAGAGACTTAGGCTATAATTACTAGACATAGGACAAAATGTTCTGAAGAGGTCAAGATGAAATTTCACTTTAAGGATTTGCTAGTGTGGGCTCGCCACCTTTGTGGGATGCGTGTCTAGAAGTCACTTAGGACGTTGGACACGTGAGTCGTAAAGGTGGGGCCCCAACATTTTCCCACGATAGTTCCATCAACTGCTCTTATCAAATGTAATTCTTTTTTAATATTCATATCTTCTAAATCAAGCTGAGCCTTGATTGTACCTTTGGTTTTACCTTCAACATTCATCAAAGTACCAAGGATATTGTTGAAGTAAATCACACGTCAATAAGATACTTGTATACGATAAACTAGACACACAAGAAGGGGGGTTGAATGGTGTATCCTTTTCATAAATACAAATAAAAAGAAATAATGAGAACTTCTTGAACTTGTTAAAAGATTATCGCAAAGTTTATACGAAAATT